>MJUT01004237.1:429640-452637 GCA_002080005.1 Gigantidas platifrons | reverse complement strand
CCCCACGAGACATTTCATTGGTTAATTGTATAAGGGAGCCAATAGCTGGTGATTCTTATTTAAATATTTAAAGGCAAAACAGGGATTATTTCCGGACATTAACACACTACCGTTTCGTAATGATAAAGTGTTTATTGCTGGTCAGTTACATGATCATATTTCGGAGTGGAAAATGGTTTTAGAAAGTTCCCCAATGAGAAGTGAAATACTTGACTGACTAGAAAATGGAGTAGATATCAATAAATTTGTCAAACATTTTAAAGGGAAATTTTGGAGAGTTAGGTATGATGTGAATTTTCCACCGCCAAGGACGTTTAATAATGCTAATAATTGCAAAAATGTTATTCCTTTTATCAATGATACTATTCAAGAACGTTTAGATAATGGATCAATTGAATACACAGGAAAAGTGAACGAAGTAGATCCGCCGCACATAGTTGCCCCCTTAACTGTGGAGCCGTCAAAACCCAGACTATGTATATTCAATGTACTTAAATAATTGGATAAGAGATATACATTTTACCTTGGATACCTTAAAACATATACCGACGATTGTAAAAGACAATTCCTACTTTACGACTATTGATGATAAATATGGTTTCGACAACGTGTTTTTATCCAGAACTTCAACAAAGTTAGTAGGTTTTCAATGGGGAGGACATTATTTTTGTTTTAAATCTTTGCCGTTTGGATTTAAATTATCCAGTTATATTTATCACACACTGAATTTAAAAACCTACTTCTTATATTAGGAATAAATTCCATATACCAATGTTCCTATATATTGATGACCGTCTTGTTGAGGAAGTGAGGGAATTTGATATAATTTGTGGAGTAGAAAAGGCTAAACTTGCAAATTATCTAGTATGTCAAATCTTAATTCGGCTCGGATATTTTATAACCCTCGATAAAACAATATTGTTGCCTTCACAAACACCCGTTTTTCTTGGTTTTATACTAGATTCTGTTGAAAGGTGTTTTAGATTGACGGAAAATAAAAAACAAAAGTTTGTTCGGTTACGAGAATTTTGTTTACAACAGCAGTATGTAACTGTGTTAAATTTACAACAATTGGCTGGTAGATGTATTTCTTTCATGCTCGCAGTACCAGCTGCAAAACTATACACACGTGAAATGAATAATTCTATTTCCCTTGGAATTACATCAAACTCTAATATTCCAATGGCAGGATCTTTAAAAGAGGAACTAATTACGTGGCGATTTATTGATAACTGGGAGGGTAAGCTGGAATGGAAGAACGAGCGTCATTTACTTATAAACTTACATAGTGATTCATCCAAATTTAAATGGGGTGGAATATTATTCATCAATCAAGAAAAGAAAGAGGTCTCCGACTTTTGGTCAGATGAGTTTAGAAATTTCCCCATTATGGTTTTAGAAGCGTATGTTTTATTCAATGTACTTTCGTCATTCAAAGGTCATATCAAGGGTAACAGAGTTGATGTTGGTATCGATAATCAGGCATTACTTCATGCATGGAACAATGAAGGCTCAAAGTCGTTAGGCCTGAATAATGTATTAAAGAAATGTTTTCAATTGACACTTGATCTAGACATAGTTTTAAGCTTATTTTATGTTTCATCGGAGAATAATTTAGCTGCACAACCATCTAGAGAAATTTTGAAAAGTGATTCCATGTTAACCAAAGATATTTGGTGTACGATTCAGAAAACATATGGTGGTGTAAATGGTCACTCATATGACCTTCTGGCACTAGATTCGAACCGTATGAAAGCAAATGATGGTTCAATTTTAAAACATTTTACTCTATTTCCCACTCCACAAACAAACGGTGTGAATGTCTTTGCGCAGGAAATTCCGAATGGAGAGAACTGTTATGCGTTCCCTCCTTTTAACTTAGTAGTACCGTTGTTACGGTTTGTAGTGGAAAACGATGTTTTGTGTACCATTATTGTCCCAATAGATGATGCAACTCCTGTATGGTTCCCTGCATTTTTTGTATCAATAAATGATGCTTTCGTGATTGGTTATAAAGGTCAAAGGGGCATTCTGAAAATCCCGACACGGCAGGGATATGTGCATGATAAATATGGATTGAGTTGTAATTTATGGGCAATTAGATTTAATGACAAGGAACCCATTTTTTCTTTTGGTAAATTTATATTATATAAATATCCCACTGTTAACAATAACATGAATTTCATATGTGTTGGAGACTCTATTATAAAATTCTTACTCCATGAGCGAGGTTTTACGAATAACATGGTATGCATATCAGCACAGGGTGGAGCACTCATAGAGCAAGTACAAACTAATTTGTGTAGAATATCAAAAGACATTACTCCTTTTGTGATTTTCATACATGCAGGTGTAAATAACTTGAGTAAGGAATATTTGCATAACAATGAATACCAACAAATGTGTATAGCAAAAACGCATTACTTAAATTTTCGACTGTATTATTACAAATGTGCGCTGGGAATAGGAAAGCACATGTTGTGTCGTCATCAATAATTAAAACCAAAGACGATAATATTAACATTCGTGCAACGGTACTCAACAAAATTACCCGTGAAATGTGTATCAAATATGATTGGATTTTCATGGACAATTCCAACATTAACATCAATCAGTTGCGAGATAATGTACATTTAAACAGATCAGGAGAAGAAGTATTTATTCAAAACATGTCAGACACGATCAAGAAGCTTTATTTGGTTAATTTACTTCACGCAAGATAAGATGCTTTGTATCTGTTATTTTTCATTGACATATAACTTGATTAATTGACTATATTTTTTCTTGTAGTGCATGATCAGATTTTTATTTGTAAATTACTTGGTAATTTTCTTTTCAGGTTCTTCAAACGAAATTGTGGTTTCCTTCACTCTTATGTAAAGCCTGTGGGAAAGATAATGATATTGATTTTGTTTTTTTGTAAATCGTGTGGTACACCTAGGAATATTGCTTCTGATGTTAAGAAATCTGCTCGTGATTCAAACAACCAAAATTCCATGATTGATCATATCAATTCTCGAATAAAGAAATTAGATGACTTGCTACAAACATCAAATTATTCAAAACAAAAATGCAGTCTAGAAAAGGAATTTCTGGAGTTTTTAAAGGAAATTGATCAAGAAAAGGATTTGATGACTGTTATTCCCGAAGATATAAGAAAATTTTTGATATTTAAAGAGGGTAATGGTCGTACTCAGTTACATAACGAAGAGTGTCGATTTAGGGGCATGACGGGTGTTAAAGAATGCGGTTGTCCAAAAACTTTGGCTGCTAAATCAGTAGACAGTTTATTAGGCAAACTTATGGCAATTTTAAGAGATATTGGCCGGTCAGGTGAATGGAACCCGATGCTGTTAACGGGGAACCCTGCTTCATCCATAGTATTAAAGAAGCACTTACAGGCAGTTAGTTTGGAACAGTCTAATTCTGAAGTCGGTAAACAAACAGGCAGTTCCAATGATGTTTGATAAGTTAGGCAGATTATGCAGACATTGTCGTATGCTATTTCCGTTCAAAATGATCCAATATCAAAGTATCTTTTAGCAAGAGATAGGGCACATGTTGCTATGATTTGTCATTCGGGTGGGAGAGGAGGCGATTTGGGACTTCTGTCAAGTAATCGTTTATTTGAGATGTCAAATTCAAACGGGGTACTTATTTCACAAGTTCTCGGTAAAGTTGTTTCTATTAATAACCCAAATAATTTTATATTATTACCATCCAAAGATTCTGATATTTGTCCAGTTTCTCATTTGAGATCATATATGTCTATCGCAAATGATGCATTGGTGGATTTAAAATCTGGTTGTTTATTTAGGGTTCAAGATAAGAAAACCAAAACAATTACGAATCGCCCGGTAACATCAACGTGAATGACTGACAGATTGAAGATGCATTTGAAAGCCATAAACTTATACGAGGGCGAGACCTCACATAACAGCAGGCGGGGCTGTTCTATAACTCTAAAATTGTTGGGAGTTCCGGATGATGCTATCTGCAAGCATATTGACTGGAATTCCAATGCCATGTTAAGTCACTATGCTGTTGAAGGGCGTATTTTGAATTCCAGCGGAGCAGCGAATGCGCTAGCTCAAGCTGCTGACAGTCTGGATCAAGGTGTTTCTAAATTAAATCAAGTTTCTGAGCAGTTTATGAGTTTCAATAACCTGAAAAGATTTTATTTTCAGGCTTTAAAATTTTATAAGTATTGGATAAGGTAAAAGTTTAAATATGTTTGAATATTGACATTGTCAGTTAGAGTTTGTGTAATTTCAATTATTGTGTAGTTAGTAATTTGTTCAAATTAAAACAACCTTGAAATTGTTAGACATATATTTTTGTTGTATAAATATACTCAGTAGTTTCATGCTTGGACAGCGATGGCTACGATTTGCAAAACTTTGGTTTGTTTTATCCACAACTTATTAAGGAGGTGACACTTGGGAACTTGCAATATTACACTATCACAAGTTCCCATGGGGAGCCTCCGTATAATAAATATCACACGCCCTCACTTGCGTTCATTACCAGTTTGAGCCTAGGATTGGAGATATGCCATGCATGTATAAGTATAATTATTCTTGTGATTCCTGGGTCCTTGGAATTAAAAACAAATAATAATAATTAATGAAACTGTGCTTAGAATATAATTCTTCTAATTTGTTGTGTTCTTTCTAGTGTGGCTGGTTGTATTTTTGATTTGTGGTATTAATCTTTTACCACTTGGTCATATGTTTATTTTCTATTTGTTTTATTACACAGATGGTTTATCGGGAATATTTACATAGCATTTCGATCATACACTTTTGACCCTGTCACCGGAAAATTTAAGGTATTAATTATGCGATTTACTGCCTACTTTTAATGTTCTGTTATTTCATTTCATGCTTGCATGAAATCTCTTACGGAAATTTATCACAGAACGTCTATAGTTAATGTCGGCCATAATCATACATTTGGGATTTATTGTTTTTATAATCTGGAAAAATTGCCTTTCCAACCTTGGTGTCGGTTTAATGCAGACATGTAACAATAAATGTGTGTAAGTATCAACGTTTGGAAAATGTAAATTAATTAGATGTCTTGATGATACCACACACTCACACGAAATGATCAATTTGGGTCCATATAGCAGATGCATATATTTAGTAATGCAATCAAAGTATTACAAAGCTTAAAAAAATACATATGTATAACAGTGACTATAATGTCCTGACATTCAAAGCAAATTACAATGTATACTGTGTGCAGAGCCTGGGTACAAAGGAAAAGAATTATCTAATAATGCGCCACAAACATGCCGTAAAGACCTTTATAATCATACACATCAAAACAAATTAAATCTAATACAGTATAAACAATCAAACAAGTCACATCCATTATATGCATTATTCAAGGGGATATTAAAAAGTAAATAATTATGAAGTTTAACCACAGATGAACAATGCTGTAGGGCAGGTTACTCAAACAAAAAAACTGACTTAGAATATGGTTCGTATTCCCACTTGTGTTGCCTTCCAATTTTGCAAACCTTTAGTTTGTTTTATCCACAACTTATTAAGGAAGTGACACTTGGGAACTTGCAATATTTCACTATAGGGCTAATACATTAAAACAAAAACAAAGATGCAGTCCTTGCATCAATCAATCATACGCATTCTGTCAAGTTTTTGGACATACATGTTATTAGAATTTAATGAAAACATAGAAAAACGTACCTTCCTTGAAAGTGTGAGATGTCGAATTCCACCGAAACCGTAATGCAGTTTACAGATGAGCACGTCAATAAGTGATTTCTGGCGCACAAGTTCTTATACTCTGATAATACATCATTTTGTATATGGATAAAACACCTCCCATTTCCAACCACTTGGTCTTGTCAAACTGCATTTTTCATGTGTTAATGAAGTGTGTTGTTCGCCATGATTTTGATGAGTATTGTTTTAAGATATTCAAAAACGAGAACAAGGTACATTTGGATAAGATGATGGTAATACCTGCTTTGGCTTTTGTACTAGACTAGTTTGTATCTCTAAGATGTGAGGTCACTGAAAACAACAGTTTACATAAACAAATGTCGCTGCACTCGGATACACTAGTCTGATTCCGAGTCAGCCTGTCTTTGCTCTTACTCCTCAATGCTGTTTGATTCGCGGAGAATCAGCAAATACCAATTTGTACTTCTTTGTTTGAGATGACCGGGGTTTGAACTAAAACTCAAGCACACTCGAAGAGAATACGCTAATAATTATACCACCAAAGAGCTTTATGTCAATATGTGATAAATATCTAATTTAAGTGAACGATTAACACGCTCTTGCAAAAACTGCCATTTAACAAAAATGTAACAAAGAAGAAATGTTGTTTGTCAAAAACCTGAAATATTCTGTTGATGATATTTGTCATGCGATGATAAAGGCAAAATATGTAAAAATAGATACAAATATATNGACGGTCGTTTTTCTAACAGAACGTTATTCGAAAAATTGTCAAATGACGAACATTATGACAAATATAAGAAAAATATGATAAACACTGATGTTTTAATTTTGGATGAAATTTCAATGTTTTCTGCCAAGTTATTCGACCAACTTGAATTTGTTTGCAGAAATATTAGAGGGGATGATTGCTACTTTGGTGGTATCCAGGTCATAGGGACTGGTGATTTCTTCCAGGTCCCTCCCGTTCCAGATATGCTTAAGCAAGACCCCGGTGATTTTTGCTTTAAGTCAGGGATTTTCGTCAGTGTATTTAGACATTAAATAATACTAGACAAGGTTATGAGACAAGATGAACCTGATTTTGTGAAAGCAATTAATGACATTTCAAAAGGTGAGCTACCCACTGACGCTCTTCATTTATTAACCCGACTTCAAAGACAACTTCCTCCTGGTGAGGAACCCGTTCGACTATTTGCCCGTAATTTTGACAGAGAAATGTATAATGCAGCTCGTTTAATGGATCTCGAAGGAGAAACACAAACTTTTCATGCAATTGACGAAGGAGATATGAATAAATTGAGAAAGCTATCTGTCCCTAAAGTACTACACCTGAAACTCAATTGTCCTGTAATGCTTGTCAACAATTTAAGTGCCAATCTTGTGAATGGTTTACAAGGAACTATTGTAGAAATAGGAAATAATACTGTTACCGTAAAATTTGAAAGCTCAGTGACTGAAATAAAAAAGGAAACATTTACAGTTTATTGTTCAATTGAGAATAAGGTTGTAGCTAGCCGACAACAATTGCCATTGGTTTTGTCATATGGTGTCACCATTCACAAGGCACAGGGTCTAACTATGGATAGGGTGGAGATTGATTGCTCTAATATTTTTAAAGCAGGTCAGCTTGGTGTAGCAGTAGGCCGTGCAAGGAAAAAAAAGGAATCCGTTTAATTGATTTTAACTCTAGGAATGTCATTAAGCCTGAACAGTCATTGTTTAATTTTTATGGGCAAGAATCTTGCCCTTTCATTGATACTTTGGAATGTTGTAAAATTTCATATTCATTTGAAACTGATTTAAACTATGATTTTGAGGAGGATCAGTCATCTGACACTGATTTATCTGAATTTGATGTGGAAGAGATTGAAGAAATTGAAAGAATGTCAAATCTCAAAGAATATGTCCCAAACCCAGCTGTGATTACTGAAGATATAGAAAATTTAGTTGAATGTCCTTTGAAATCAAATCATTTGAGGTCATGCATACCAGAATTAATTGTAACTGAAGAACATACAATTTTAAATGCTGGTTTAACAAATTTGTTTGAAAATAATGAAATTAGGACAAATATTATTTTGAAAAAGCTTTTTGATAAAATTTCAAATATGAATGAAGAAATTTGTGGATAAACTGAAACAACAAATGATGGTAAAAACACAGATTCTAAATGTTGGACATCTTATCACTGTGAATTGTATAAATTTTCAAGTTCTGATGAATATATTTCTATGATAGAAACTTGCATTAACAAGAAGCCAGAAGAAGATGACTTCATGATTTTTGGTAAAATTTTTGACTTTGTGTCACATGTTGTGTTAGAAAGAAGAGCAAGTCACATTCAAACTGCACAAAGTGTAGAACAATAATCTCAAATTCAAACTGATGATGCTGGTCTTGGAGAAATTTTGAAAAGTGATTCCATGTTAACCAAAGATATTTGGTGTACGATTCAGAAAACATATGGTGGTGTAAATGGTCACTCATATGACCTTCTGGCACTAGATTCGAACTGTATGAAAGCAAATGATGGTTCAATTTTAAAACATTTTACTCCATTTCCCACTCCACAAACAAACGGTGTGAATATCTTTGCGCAGGAAATTCCGAATGGAGAGAACTGTTATGCGTTCCCTCCTTTTAACTTAGTAGTACCGTTGTTACGGTTTGTAGTGGAAAACGATGTTTTGTGTACTGTCATTGTCCCAATAGATGATGCAACTCCTGTATGGTTCCCTGCATTTTTTGTATCAATAAATGATGCTTTCGTGATTGGTTATAAAGGTCAAAGTAGCATTCTGAAAATCCCGACACGGCAGGGATATGTGCATGATAAATATGGATTGAGTTGTAATTTATGGGCAATTAGATTTAATGACAAGGAACCCATTTTTTCTTTTGGTAAATTTATATTATATAAATATCCCACTGTTAACAATAACATGAATTTCATATGTGTTGGAGACTCTATTATAAAATTCTTACTCCATGAACGAGGTTTTACGAATAACATGGTATGCATATCAGCACAGGGTGGCGCACTCATAGAGCAAGTACAAACTAATTTGTGTAGAATATCAAAAGACATTACTCCTTTTGTGATTTTCATACATGCAGGTGTAAATAACTTGAGTAAGGAATATTTGTATAACAATGAATACCAGCAAATGTGTATAGCAAAAAACGCATTACTTAAATTTTCGACTGTATTATTACAAATGTGCGCTGGGAACAGGAAAGTACATGTTGTGTGGTCATCAATAATTAAAACCAAAGACGATAATATTAACATTCGTGCAACGGTACTCAACAAAATTACCCGTGAAATGTGTATCAAATATGATTGGATTTTCATGGACAATTCCAACGTTAACATCAATCAGTTGCGAGATAATGTACATTTTAAACAGATCAGGAGAAGAAGTATTTATTCAAAACATGTCAGACACGATCAAGAAGCTTTAATTGGTTAATTTACTTCACGCAAGATAAGATGCTTTGTATCTGTTATTTTTCATTGACATATAACTTGATTAATTGACTATATTTTTTCTTGTAGTGCATGATCAGATTTTTATTTGTAAATTACTTGGTAATTTTCTTTTCAGGTTCTTCAAACGAAATTGTGGTTTCCTTCACTCTTATGTAAAGCCTGTGGGAAACATAATGATATTGATTTTGTTTTTTGTAAATCGTGTGGTACACCTAGGAATATTGCTTCTGATGTTAAGAAATCTGCTTGTGATTCAAACAACCAAAATTCCATGATTGATCATATCAATTCTCGAATAAAGAAATTAGATGATTTGCTACAAACATCAAATTATTCAAAACAAAAATGCAGTCTAGAAAAGGAATTTCTGGAGTTTTTAAAGGAAATTGATCAAGAAAAGGATTTGATGACTGTTATTCCCGAAGATATAAGAACATTTTTGATATTTAAAGAGGGTAATGGTCGTACTCAGTTACATAACGAAGAGTGTCGACTTAGGGGCATGACGGGTGTTAAAGAATGCCGTTGTCCAAAAACTTTGGCTGCTAAATCAATAGACAGTTTATTAGGCACACTTAGGGCAATTTTAAGAGATATTGGCCGGTCAGGTGAATGGAATCCGATGCTGTTAACGGGGAACCCTGCTTCATCCATAGTATTAAAGAAGCACTTACAGGCAGTTAGTTTGGAACAGTCTAATTCTGAAGTCGGTAAAAAATCAGGCAGTTCCAATGATGTTTGATAAGTTAGGCAGATTATGCAGACATTTGTCGTATGTTATTTCCGTTCAAAATGATCCAATATCAAAGTATCTTTTAGCAAGAGATAGGGCATATTTTGCTATGATTTGCCATTCGGGTGGGAGAGGAGGCGATTTGGGACTTTTGTCAAGTAATCGTTTATTTGAGATTTCAAATTCAAACGGGGTACTTATTTCACAAGTTCTCGGTAAAGTTGTTTCTATTAATAACCCAAATAATTTTATATTATTACCATCCAAAGATTCTGATATTTGTCCAGTTTCTCATTTGAGATCATATATGTCTATCGCAAATGATGCACAGGTGGATTTAAAATCTGGTTGTTTATTTAGGGTTCAAGATAAGAAAACCAAAACAATTACGAATCGTCCGGTAACATCAACGTGTATGACTGACAGATTGAAGATGCATTTGAAAGTCATAAACTTATACGAGGGCGAGACCTCACATAGCAGCAGGCGGGGCTGTTCTATAACTCTAAAATTGTTGGGAGTTCCGGATGATGATATCTGCAAGCATATTGGCTGGAATTCCAATGCCATGTTAAGTCACTACGCTGTTGAAGGGCGTATTTTGAATTCCAGCGGAGCAGCGAATGCGCTAGCTCAAGCTGCTGACAGTCTTGATCAAGGTGTTTCTAAATTAAATCAAGTTTCTGAGCAGTTTATGAGTTTGAATAACCTGAAAAGATTTTATTTTCAGGCTTTAAAATTTTATAAGTATTGGGTAAGGTAAAAGTTTAAATATGTTTGAATATTGACATTGTCAGTTAGAGTTTGTGTAGTTTCATTTATTGTGTAGTTAGTAATTTGTTCAAATTAATACAATCTTGAATTTGTTAGACATATATTTTTGTTGTGTATATATACTCAGTAGTTTCATGCTAGGACAGCGATGGCTACGATTTGCAAAATTTTGGTTTGTTTTATCCACAACTTATTAAGGAGGTGACACTTGGGAACTTGCAATATTACACTATCACAAGTTCCCATGGGGAGCCTCCGTATAATAAATATCACACGCCCTCACTTGCGTTCATAATCAGTTTGAGCCTAGGATTGGAGATATGCCATGCATGTATAAGTATAATTATTATTGTGATTCCTAGGTCCTTGGAATTAAAAAAAAAATTAAAAAAAATCGCAATTAATGAAACTTTGTTTAGAATATAATTCTTGTAATTTGTTATGTTCTTTCTAGTGTGGCTGGTTGTATTTTTGATTTGTGGTATTAATCTTTTACCGCTTGGTCATATGTTTATTTTCTATTTGTTTTATTACACAGATGGTTTATCGGGAATATTTACATAGCATTTCGATCATACACTTTTGACCCTGTCACCGGAAAATTTAAGGTATTAATTATACGATTTACTGCCTACTTTTAATGTTCTGTTATTTCATTTCATGCTTGCATGAAATCTCTTACGGAAATTTATCACAGAATGTCTATAGTTAATGTCGGCCATAATCATACATTTGGGATTTATTGTTTTTATAATCTGGAAAAATTGCCTTTCCAACCTTGGTGTCGGTTTAATGCAGACATGTAACAATAAATGTGTGTAAGTATCAACTTTTGGAAAATGTAAAGTAATTAGATGTCTTGATGATACCACACACTCACACGAAATGATCAATTTGGGTCCATATAGCAGATGCATATATTTAGTAATGCAATCAAAGTATTACAAAGCTTAAAAAAATACATATGTATAACAGTGACTATAACGTCCTGACATTCAAAGCAAATTACAATGTATACTGTGTGCAGAGCCTGGGTACAAAGGAAAAGAATTATCTAATAATGCGCCACAAACATACCGTAAAGACCTATATAATCATACACATCAAAACAAATTAAATCTAATACAGTATAAACAATCAAACAAGTCACATCCATTATATGCATTATTCAAGGGGATATTAAAAAGTAAATAATTATGAAGTGTAACCACAGATGAACAATGCTGTAGGGCAGGTTACTCAAACAAAAAACTTACTTAGAATATGGTTCGTTTTCCCACTTGTGTTGCCTTCCAATTTTGCAAACCTTTGGTTTGTTTTATCCACAACTTATTAAGGAGGTGACACTTGGGAACTTGCAATATTTCACTATAGGGCTAATACATTAAAACAAAAACAAAGATGCAGTCCTTGCATCAATCAATCATACGCATTCTGTCAAGTTTTTGGACATACATGTTATTAGAATTTAATGAAAACATAGAAAAACATACCTTCCTTGAAAGCGTGAGATGTCGAATTCCACCGAAACCGTAATGCAGTTTACAGATGAGCACGTCAATGAGAGATTTCTGGCGCACAAGTTTTTATACTCTGATAATACATCATTTTGTATATGGATAAAACACCTCCCATTTCCATCCACTTGGTCTTGTCAAACTGCATTTTTCATGTGTTAATGAAGTGTGCTGTTCGCCATGATTTTGATGAGTATTGTTTTAAGATATTCAAAAACGAGAACAAGGTACATTTGGATAAGATGATGGTAATACCTGCTTTGGCCTTTGTACTATACTAGTTTGAATCTCTAAGATGTGAGGTCACTGAAAACAACAGTTTACATAAACAAATGTCGCTGCACTCGGATACGCTAGTCTGATTCCGAGTCAGCCTGTCTTTGCTCTTACTCCTCAATGCTGTTTGATTCGCGGAGAATCAGCAAATAACAATTTGTACTTCTTTGTTTGAGATGACCGGGTTTTGAACTAAAACTCAAGCACACTCAGCGAGAAGAGGAGCATAGTGGCTACCCACAGGAATTCCGACTGTCTGTTGTAAAACACAGACACCAAAGATAACAAACATGTCGTCAATTAAACATTCGAGTTGTAGTATAGCATCAGTTTCAGAGAATTTGCAGAATCAGAGTGGTTTATTTTACAAATAAGATGAGTCCTATCCTTATAAAAACGTAGATATCTAATTTAGTTGGCAAGGTGCGTTTATGAAATATCCATCAGCAGGTATGCTCAAAGCCAAGAGATCGGAAAGCCAATTAATTTTAAAGTCTTTGTAAGCTAGAAAACCAAATGGCCTAAACAGGATAGCCAAAACCGGCTGAGGATGCATATGTCAGATGGAGGAGAGCCTTAGCTTTAATAATATTTAGGAACTGTTAATTTCTATGATAATTATATCTAATAAGCCATATCAGTGCCGAAGAAGACCAATAGCCTACGAACTTAACAGAGGTATGAATCCAATGATAGTAATAAAAACGTAGATATCTAATTTAATGTGCAAGACCCGTTTCTGAAATAACCTTTATCATGTATGCTCAAAGCTAAGAGATTGGAAAGGCAAATAATTTTAAAGTCTTTGTGAGTTAGAAAACAAAAGATCCTAAACAGGATAGCCAAAACATGCTAAGGTCACTGTTTGTCTGAGGAGGAGAATATTTGCTTTAATAATAGTTCCATTATTTAGGAAGTGTAAATTTCGATAATAAGACAAGGTAGTTATATCTACGTTGGGCATTATTTTTAAGAAACACAGTTGGTCTCTTTCTAGCGATCTTGATTGTGCGTAATCGTTGGCATCTGTAAAGGGCGATCAAGGAAAATGTTGCGTGCTATTTATGTTGAAACAGACCAGCGCAAATACGTTTGACCTTAATACAGGCGGCAGGCTTTGCATTCTAATAGGTGATAACGTGGAAATTTTGTCCGATGTTCTAGTTGATAAAACGATGGCTATGATATAAATACACATTACATATTTCTTTGGAATACAATTGAAATTCTACTCTCCCAAATTATTAATTGCTAAAGAGTAATTGTTGGCCAAACAACATTTTATTTTCAGATAAAACGATTGATCTATTTACGGAGAAAAATTTTACTCGTGGGTTTATCATAAGGCTATATTGTCTTTTGAGGAAATTCAAACTAATTTTTTTCGCGCCCGGCTTTGTAAATTACAAAAAAGGGTGCACTCGACTCGCAGCCGCAAGTGATAAAGTTTACCAGTTGCTTGCCCATGGTCGATGGTTCTCTCCGGGTACTCCGGCTTCCTCCACCACTAAAACTGGTCGCCATGATATAGCTGAAGTATTGTTGAAAGTGGCGTTAAACACCAAAAATCAAATCAAATCAAATCAATCAAACTAATATTTAAAATCTTTATTAATAATAAAATGTGAGTTGGTTGCTGATATATATTTCATGTATGTGATATTTCATATCAAATTTTATTATTATGTTACCATGACTACAGCAATTTGTGAGAATTAACAAAAAGAGAAATTCACTGTAATTTTCATTATTACAAATAGTTAAGTAAATTTAGGCATAAGATTCCCAGATCTATTATCTTCACTTTGATCATCTGATGGTCTATTGTTCTCGCACATTTTACATTTCTTTTGTTGAACCACATTCACAAATGTGCAAACACTGCATTTCCAGGCTATAAAAACAAAATAGTATTAATATATATTATGTCAAAATATAGCACAATAAAGTAAATAATCTTATTACAGGATAAAGAAGTAGATAATTTAATCTGCTTCGTTTTTGTTTTGTACAGATAAAAACGAATCCCGTTAGGTACTGAGCTTTCAGTGGATCCAGATGGGCTGGTCGTAATGCTGTGGATGGCCAGATTGAAGTTCACCACTGTGTAGCAATGTTTTGAAAATTTTGTTGTTTAATATGGCGTTAAATGGAAAAACATATACATGTTATACTGCCTGCATTCGGCTTTTGCTTCCTGTTCGCAAAGTGAATAACAAAATTATACGGAAAAGTATAGAGCTATGACAATTTGATTTATCAAATCATAAAAACGATGTTCTGTAGGTGGGCTCTTCTCTTATTGGTGTCCTATACGTTTTTGTTTTTTTTCGTCTTGTGTATCCTATGTTACCAGTTTATTCTAGATTGTTAATTGTTGAATACCCCTTCGGTATTGTCTAACGTTTATTGATCGTATTCAGTTATTAGTGATTATTGTAGTTTTACAAACAAAATATCTCCTGTATAAACATTTGATTGACAACTGCTGATTCAACTTTTATCTGCAGTTAATAAGTCGTCGAGATTCGAATTTGAAAAACTAGCAGTTATAAAATTTTCGTTTCCGGACACATATATAGATAATGGATTGCATCTTCAATATAATATATCCAATGCAATTGTGTATTTTCTATTATCTTTTCTATTATCTTTTCTCCTTTCATTACGACTGTGTGATATAATTATACATAATTGAAAGAAATGTTTGAAAATACCAAATAGGTAACTAGAAGACGTAAATCGAAGAAGAACAGACAACTCAATGGCAAACAAAAAAGGAGAAATGGACAAACAATGATCTACAAAAACACTAAGATTAAAATTAAAGACCGAGCAACACGAATCCCACTAAAATCAGTAGTGAACGTAGGTGATCCGTAAAGGTAACCAGTTCCTGCTCCACATGTGGCATCCGTCGTGTTACTCCTGTTAAAACACGGCGATCAGTCATGAATGTGGGAAAGGACCGGTTGTGATTACGACAAACGGAACATATACATTGTCATTTGTGACACATTTGTAACGATAATGGTGGCAATCATAAAACTTTCGAAGTGATGACTTCAACTTAACCACAAGGAACCATTGGATCAGTAGCTTCCTTGTTAACATCAACCCTCTATTATTGACTTCATGATAGGTACCACTAGCTCCGGAATATCGGAAACTCTCATCCACAACAACTCCTGCTAAACCCCAAAATGGAAAATAACAAAACAGTATTCACTCAACAGGGGTCATATTTTTGTGCAGGGCACCATATCATAATACCTAATTAAGAACACCAACAATCAATACATAAAATTGAAAATCAAAAACAAAATCGACATTCATTAAGATAAAAAAAAAAACGAACAATCGTTAAGATAAAATAAAATAAAGAAAACATATTTTTTTTAGTAAGGTGATAATTATTTTGACTTTTACTATTTCAAAATGAACTACTTGTGAGGATTGCTATCGCAATACCAAGATGTGTTAATTTGTAAGGAAGGACTGAATGTAAATGAACATGAGACACTATCCATCATTAAGCATTTCGAAGAAAAGGAACAATATTTTTTTAACAATAGACATAGTTTGCAGAATAGCTTGAATATACCAAAGGGGCAATCAGAATCCGTATATCGAAGAAGAACACAAAGGTCAAAAGAAAAGTACAAAAGGACATACAACGAACTACACAACATATGCATAAAACTAAAGATCGAGTAACACGAACCCACAAACAACCGGGAGTGAACTCAGGTGCCCCGGGAGGGTTTTCAAAATGAAATGTTGATTACAGTCTGTGTATCTTACCAAGACATGCATCACAATAGAAATCGGCTTCCTTGTTTTTAAGTGTACAGTGTGGACATTCCCAGTCGTCTGGCACAATCCCAATGTCTACAACAGATACATCAATAGTGCTGTTATTAGATGCAATGAAATAGATTGGCAAGTTACATATCAAACTAGCTTCCAAAGTACTGTTTTCAATATTTTCAACCCAATCGTGAACATAATATGCATCATCTACACGCGCTTAAATTTATGTATTATGTCTATTCCTAGATTCGCCTCACGGTACAAGGTACCACTTTTACTCTTAATGCTATATTTTTATATAGCATATGTGACCGAGTGGTCAGCGCGCTTGTCATAGCACTAATTGGTCGAAGTTGTAGTTTAGTAAATATCTGAGTTTGAATCCCGATGAGGGTATACGTAGAGCATTAAAAATTGTCAGTTCCAAAATCTAATTCAAACAGAATTTTCAGAATCCGTTTGTGGTGCATGCATTGGAGACATGACGTCTTTAAAAAATGCAGTTGATAAAAAATGAGTATGTAGAGGAATTTAATTAAACTCCTGAAATCAATTTACTTCATATGTATGTTCTACAGATGTAGAGCAAAATCAACAACAACACGATTTGCAGGTATTATGTATTTTCCCATAATTTATCTGTTATTGACATTGGGAGTTTCAAAAAAAATATTTAAAAAAGTAAATTTGACCTTCATCTCCCTCAGGCATATGTAATGTTTTCTGTTTAGTGTTTAGTGTTAGTGTTTTTTCAACAAATGTTTTGTCTTTTTTTGTTCATTTGGCGATAGTATTGTCTGACCTTTTTCGAATTCGGGCTTCTGATTACCTACCCCTTTGGTATCTAGAATCTGTTCTAAGTCCAATGCATCTTCTGCTTCATAAAGTTGTGGAATGCAAATTTTAAGGTGGAATTTACATTGTGCATAATATAATGTCAAAATGTTACCGAAACCCTATCATGCAATAATATACTCACTTTGAAATTCATCTATCAGATTTTGTTCTTCGTTGAATGGAGTATTACTGCCATTTCCTGTATCATAAACATGTGTATCTTCCGCTACACCTGTGATGCCCCGATTGGTAGGCTTGTTTGTTCTGTCGATGGGAGGCGAGGTTGTTCTTTCTGTTGATGCCGTGTTGGGCGAACTCGATTTGTTCCTTTCTGTGGCATCATGGGTTATATCTGCCTTGGCCATGGCAGGTGTGGTTTGTTTGTTCAATCCTGTTTCTAATGTATTTGGATTCTTAACCATTACATAGTCTCCTTCCTCGTCGTCATCGCTTGATATACTTTGTAGAACGTCGACTTCATCCTTCTGTATAACTATATGACTAGTTATAAATTGTTCACTACAGATATAATGAAAATGTAGTTAAGGAAATGTAGTACTTCATTAAATATAAGTATTCGTGAACATATTCGATCATTTTCAGTAATTGGCATAAAGTTAGGTATGTTTGATTAATTAAAAGGCAAGTGGTTTTGGTCACATTATAACCGAATACAACTTATTTAACTATCCAAGTACATTTTGTAATTTCTGCCTCTGAATAATAGATTTGAAATCGTCTTATATTATAAGAAATAAATTATTGTTTGACATGTATATCTTAGTGGAGAAAACTAACACATTGTGTATTTTCTAGACATTACATTGATTGAAAAAATTGAAACTATTAACAAATACCTGGCAGTCAAAACGGTTCTAAAATATAATAGTAAAATCGATGAAACAGAGGCAAAATTTATGAAACAGAGGCAAAATCGATGAAACACAGGAAAAATCGATGAAACAGAAGCAAAATCGATAAAACAGAGGCAAAATTGATGAAACAGAGGCAAAATTGATAAAACAGAAGCAAAATCGATGAAACAAAGGCAAAATCGATGAAACATAGGAAAAATCGTTGAAACAGAGGCAAAATCGATGAAACAGAGGCAAAATCGATAAAACAGAGGCAAAATCGATAAAACAGAAGCAAAATTGTTAAAACAGAGGCAAAATCGATGAAACAGAGGCAAAATCGATGAAACACAGGCAAAATTGATAAAAAAGAGGCAAAATCGATAAAACAAAGGTAAAATCGATAAAACAGAGGCAAAATCGATAAAACAGAAGCAAAATCGATGAAACAAAGGCAAAATCGATGAAACAAAGGCAAAATCGATGAAACAGAGGCAAAATCGATAAAACAGAGGAAAAATCGATGAAACAGAGGAAAAATCGATAAAACAGAGGCAAAATCGATAAAACAGAGGCAAAATCGATGAAACAGAGGCAAAATCGATGAAACAGAGGCAAAATCGATAAAACAGAAGCAAAATCGATGAAACAGAGGCAAAATCGATGAAACAGAGGCAAAATCGATAAAACATAGGTAAAGTCGATGAAACAGAGGCAAAATCGATAAAACAGAAGCAAAATCGATAAAACAGAGGCAAAATCGATGAAACAGGCAAAATCGATGAAACAAAGGCAAAATCGATGAAACAAAGGCAAAATCGATGAAACATAGGCAAAGTTGATGAAACAGAGGGAAAATCGATGAAACAGAGGAAAAATCGATGAAACAGAGGCAAAATCGATGAAGCAAAGGCAAAATCGATGAAACAGAAGCAAAAATCGATGAAACAGAGGCAAAGTTGATGGCACTCAGAACGTAAAGGCACATAACAGGACAACACAAAAATATATGGAAAAAAGTAGCAACAGGGACCCCACCAAAAAAACAGGGGGAACTATAGTGCTCGCGAAATTATGTGGTGATGAAGGAGGATATTTTTATATTTACTAAATTCAAACAATAATATTTAATATTGATAATATATTATTATGTAGAAAGTAATGCACATTCTAATATGGCGTCCTTCAAACGCTTTGAGTCCAAACCCGTGGTAAAAATAATATATACCTACACCCATTGTAATTTATGACGTCATCGACAATTTATAACGATATTTTACCAATTTTTATATATTAGAATCGAAATAATTCATGGAAGCCATATGTGTATATTGTTTTTACCACGGGTAGGCCCTTTATGTCAGCTTTTTACCCCTCGCTAACGCTCGGGGTAAAACTTCGTGACATAAAGGGCCTACCCGTGGTAAAAACAATATATACATATGGATTCCATGAATTATTTCTTAATTAAACTTACTTTGCTGCTCGTAGTTCTGCTTCATATTGAAGGAGAGTTTGCCTCCGAGAATACAATGAACACAGCATTCTCCGTAACTTTGGCTTATCTTTCTCTGGAGCTAAAAAAGAAAATATTGTTTTAGTATTAGCTACAAATAATTTGCAACATTATCAACTCATAGATTAAACAAAAAATATGAGCTCTGTCTTTCCATTGCACATGCATGTAGCAAAAACACAAGAAAATCGAATTCAACTGATTTTATTTATATAATGCACATACAGAAAGAGAACAGCAAATGTATATTAGATTACAGAAACAGGCAAACTTTTATAAATCTGTCTCACAAAAAATATTATTTAAAAAATCAACAAATCTACTGTTAAGGAAAGGGTCGACCATGGAACTTTGGGGAACCACTGTCCTGTCGAGCATGGAACTTTGGGGAACCACTGTCCTTATAGGCATCAATAAAAAAACGTAGATATCACATTTTATGTGCACGACACATTTCAGGAATAACCTTCATCAAAACCAAAATATTTTACAAATAACTTAAAAGCCTTCGGGAGCAAGAAAACCAAAGGGTTCAAACAAGATAGAAATTGAGTCAAAAAGGCAACTTATAGGAAATTATCTTTGTAATCATTCGTTAAATGTGTTTGATAATTTGAAAATGCTATATGCTGCAATTCTTTCAATTGCATTAAGTAATGTATTTCACATTGTATATATTATATGTCACCTAAAGAGGTATCCTATAAAGATTTTCAATTATATTTTGAGGTCGTCGTGGTCGTGATAATATGATAGTTGGCTTTACAACTACCTATGCAATCAGTACGTGTCACCTCTAACGTTATGAGTTCATATCCTGTTCAGGCGATACAACATTATGTGATAAATTTGTCAGTGACTTCCGGCAGGTCAATGGTTTTCACCGGGTACTCCGATTTCCTCCACCAAAGAAAAAACTGACCGTCACGATATAGCTGAAATATTGTTGAAAGTGGCATTAAACACCATAACCATAACCGCAATCCCATATCAAGTCAATCGTAGGTATGGATAATTTCACTAAGTAAGCATACTTTTAATATCCTCTTTGAGAGCCTTTTCTATTTCAACACCTTCTTTTTCGACTTCTTCCAGTTTTATCTCTGCTTCTTCTAACTGCCTCGCTATTTCTTGTGCTAAAAAGAAAGCATTTTCCTGTCTCTGCCTTGCTAGTTTACGTGCTGCGAACTGTACACGTTGAGCGTGTCGTACCTCTGTTTGGTCAGAATTACTGCGCTTGAACTGAAAGTATTCAAAGATTTTTCTAAACATACATTATTAATTCAATACGGGTTTGTAACAAGAGTAACATGCTGGTTGCCACTAGAAAAGCAGGAACTGCTTATCCTTCCGGAGCACACGAGTTCACTCTCTGTTTGTAGTGGTGTTTGCTCAATCTTTAGTTGTCTGTGTAGTGTTTAGTAGATCATTGTTTGTCATTTCTTTGTTCTCGTTTGAACGTTGTATTGTCTGTCCTTTGCAAGATTGAAACAAAATTCATTTATTGTGAGTTTAGAATTTGCCTGAATATTTCTCTCATAAACATTTTGATAAAAAAATGAGATGTTATTCTAAATAGCAATTATTGTTAAGGAAAAAATCGAATTTGAAAACACTGATCAAGTAACCTTTACGTTAAATCAAGAACAACAAAAACAAGACGTTGGCGTAATTAAAACTTACATGTGGTTTCTTGTGGGGAGTGACCTTTGAAGGTTTATAATCTCCTGCACCCTCTGTGAAAAAAATAATATAATTCTACACGTATTTCGTTATTAAAAGTAGAATATCGTAAACAAATGTTGAAACTAATTAATACAATACTAGTACATTGACGTTTAGTAAATTAATTTCCAATTTTTATCCACCTACCTTTGAAGTGGACCTTTAAAACATATATTTCAAATGAAGCTAACGACATTTAAAATCCGAGGATGTGACGTTTTTTTCTACTTGTTTTTCATATTATCTGAAAACCAGTTGTAATTTGACAATGCAGAATAACATGTATTAGAAACATTATCAGTAATCTAAATGATATTGACCTCTATATATCGTGTTATGCTTAATCCTGCATCACATCAGTTCATAACGTACAAATGTATATAGTTATTCGATTCCTCATTTTCAGTGCCTCCAAATGCAAAAAATAAAGATGTTAATATCATAAAGATATGAACACAGACATACAAATCACTGAAGCATAAAGACACGAGTACAAACGTAAAACTCACTGAAGCATAAAGATATGAACACAGACGTAAAACTCACTGAAGCGTTTTATGAATGGTCAATGTTAATCAAATGGGTGAGTACCTATCAGTTAGTTTGTAGTCACATATAAAATATTATTGTACAATTTTTACACGATAAATTGAAAAATTATAAAAGAACAGATATCCAATAATATACTTCCCGAGGCAAACATGACTGGGGCTATTTCAATTTTGATAATTGAGAGTCCAGTCATATATTTCATTCTAGTTTATTTCCTGACCATATCCACTACTCCCTTCCTCAGTTATTGGTCACAATAAAGACACATCTGACCAGAGACCCATCATGACACCACCTTCTTACATACAATGCTACGTCTTCTCCTCACTCAGATAAAAACAAATAAAATCAATGGGAACTTATCACCACTTCCGAAGTCAAATACATCAATGTGCTCCTGGTTTACTATCTTGCTATTTGTGTAGCATTCAGATCCATTCTATTTTTAGATTTTACATGTTTACTGAACATAAACGTTAGAGAAAACCGATAGGGTAATTAAGAATGGAACATTCACAGAAACTGGAAACATTTGGGTATACAAGACACAAGACAAAGACAAACAAAACGACAACAAAACACAACTCAATATGTGTTGGACACCACTATGTGTAAACAAACTCAAATAACGTAAATAAGACATGAGCTCTCCTACAAACAACGGGAAGTAAAGACGAACCAAACAAACACAAATAACGTAAATAAGACATGAGCCCTCCTACAAACAACGGGAAGTAAAGACGAACCGAAAAGCATGATAATATCAAATTCCTCAATATCATAGCATTATTGATATACCTTTGACTGCAAGTTTCCTGGCTGGTCGATAACAAGTTGCAGAAAATTTGTATCTCCTGTCTTTTAACTCTTTAGATTCTCTATTGAGTTCTTTGATTCTCTTTTCGAGTAAATCTGAATTTCTTCTAATATTGTCTGACTGGGTATTGTCCCGTTGATCAGCAGACATATCCTCTTCGTCTGATATTGGCTGTAATTGTGACAAGTCAACCTTATCCCCAGTTTTATATTACATCAAAAAAGACATTATTTCTTATCTTTAATAAGCACATGAACAATGATAAAATACAGTGCTTATCAATTTAATATATGAAACAGAATTTGATATGGTATATTGTTTTGTGTAGAATGATTATAAAACTTAAACGATTGTCCGTTCGTGTTTGTCC
>MJUT01004237.1:344182-354188 GCA_002080005.1 Gigantidas platifrons | reverse complement strand
GTACCGTGTGGATTTGATCTGTGGTATTTCCAAAATGTTGTTGTATCTGAAAGAATATTTGGAGTTTTTCATATGGACAAGATCATGAAGACAGACAGGTGCAAGTTTATTAATTATTTTATATGTTTCCAAAGCCATGGTTCTCATTCTTCTAATCTGCAAGGAAGGCACCTTAGCTTTTTGTAGTAATTCCTCATAAGAACTATTATAGTCTTCATATACAAAACGGAGTGCTCTTTCCTGCACTTTTTCTAATTTTTTTGAATTTTTATCAGTGCAGAAATGCCAGGCCAAAGGGCAAAAGTTAAAATTACTAAGTATGAAAGTATGAAATATAGTTAACTTATTTAATCTATTCAAATATGAACCCAAACGTTTGAGAATATTTAGTTGTATTCGTGTGGACCCAGGACCCACAATTAAATAGAGGCCCTACATCGTTACTAGCCCTGAAAATACGTACCCCCGTGGCAAACACAGCGAAATTAAGGTCCATCGATCAAATGCCTGTGGCCATTACGGATTCGGTGACTAGTTTTCCATCTTGAGATTCCCTTTTTATATATTTTTGGGTATGTGTCCTGACATCATTTGAATTGTTAATTGTTCTAATTTGATTGATATATATATATATATATACCGTCAAGTTCATGAACCACTAGTACAAACTAGAAAAAAATGTACTTGTATTCTCGTCACGCTCAAAGCAATGCACCGGAATTAATTTGCAGTCTGGACTCTATTATTACAATGTTCACATCCGGTTTGTAAAATCTTAAAAATGTAAACATATTCAGCAGTTCACTGAACTGTTCAGCGTGTATTATGTAATTGAGATGGACAAGATGAAAATCTGGTTGTTACATTTTTGAAAATCAAGTGTTTAAACATTAATTAGAAAAAAAAATACAAGGAAATATACAACAGGAAGGTATTGTTTTACAAATAATCGTGACTCAGAATCTTCCATGTGTCTTCCGGGTGACAAATTCCTGTCCATTACAAATGTACAATGTATATATAATACTGTATGATAATGAATCATTTCAAATCTCGTAGATATTTGTGGGTGGTTCAATGAGACTGTCATATGCTCTGTCAAAATATGGTACTTATTTATTTTTATATGCCCACTCATTTGCTTTGGTTTTGGCTTTTGCAATGAATTTGAAAATAGAATACCAAGTGACAGTCATTAAGTGATTAAGAGCAGGTGTGACCTGAGAAGCAAGCGATATATTATAACCTAGACATAGCATTGGAAGACTTTCATATGGAATATAATGCAATGTCTATAATATAACCTAACCCTAATTTATGGGTCATGTGTGTTATTAATCTTGTTGAGATTAGGATTCCGAAGAAATTTTTGTCTGTATCTTCATCCTAATCTCGTTTCAAGCCCTATCAATGGTATTCTGGAAATTTTAAATTTGACCCCCCGGTGCATTCCGATGAATATTTTGGCATGGACGGATTGTGTCAGATCAAGTGCAGGTAAGAGTTCATATATAGACATATTTTCTAGTTAAAATCTGCAAAAATATTGACATTTCCTTACCTTTTACAGTGTATATCCGACAAAATAATCCAAACTTCACTTTGAATCGTCCGCCATTTTACTGTACTCTAGAACTACACCACGTGATCAAAAATCGTGACGTATTTTGCTATGGTCTGTTTCGTAGTTCGAGATGTCGATGTCAAGATACTAGTAATAAAATAATTTGACATACATATGTAGGCATGTCAAACTACGAAACAGACTATAGCAAAATACGTCACGATTTTTGATCACGTGGTGTAGTTCTAGAGTACAGTAAAATGGCGGACGATTCAAAGTGAAGTTTGGATTATTTTGTCGGATATACACTGTAAAAGGTAAGGAAATGTCAATATTTTTGCAGATTTTAACTAGAAAATATGTCTATATATGAACTCTTACCTGCACTTGATCTGACACAATCCGTCCATGCCAAAATATTCATCAGAATGCACCGGGGGGTTCAAATTTGAAATTTCCAGAATACCCTTGATAGGGCTTGAAACGAGATTAGGATGAAGATACAGACAAAAATTTCTTCGGAATCCTAATCTCAACGAGATTAGTGCGTTATTAATATACAATATCTGACTTCCGGTGTCTGCCAAAGTAGATTCTACCCAAACTTTTCATAATATTGCAACACTTCCATTTTTATTTTTTTGAGCAAAATCCCAATGAAACTAAATTATATAAATATTATATTAATAAATTAGTCTAGAAGACTAGAACAAGCATAAACTTAAAATCTGTGAAATGTATGATAACTGTACTACCGACTACAAATGTAAAAGTCATGATCAACAGCAAAGACATGACGTCATATATATAGTAAAGTCATGACATTACATATTTGCTTCCAGAGAACATTTCTGATTCAAATAGGGAATCTTCATGTATTTGCCAAAATGTCAAAATACTAAAAAAAAAAAAAAGATAATTTATTACAAATATAATTAAGTGCAAACTTTGTTATTTCTATTGCTTTTTTAGAAGGGAAGTAATCTTGATTGTTCTTGTGCATAACCAAAATGGTGGATAAACTATTTTTAACTTTCGTTTCCAGTTTCAGTGAAGAATTTTTTTTTACATACATTGTACATTTGTACTTTTTTTTGTAGTATTCAACTCTTTATTAAAATTTATATTTTACCACATTTCTACCATTAAGAGCTACATTGTACACATGTAGCTATTGCTTTCAAAGTAAATGATCCATGTTATATATTCTCCCTTGATATCGCCTCGTATCATGTTTTCGACCGTCTTACGTTTTCGTCCTAATGCTTATTTACTTCCTGTATTTAGCGCATGACATCGTGATGTCATGGTCGGCTGCTAAACTTAGATAGAACAACAATCAGAAACACGTGTGGCAACGATGCTGAAAATAAAACTAGTAGATACAAGTACAAACATTGTTTTCATTTGATACTGTATTTTTGCAAGTTTCACTAATGCCTATTCTTTCTTCTGAAAGAATCTTATCAAGGTCAATAAATATCCAAGAATAGTGGTTGATGTTATTAATTATGTCTAGTTCATCTCTCGGTTATTCAGATACGTGATTGTCAAGCGGTCAGTAGTCATACAAAAAATATTTTAGATACGGAAAATGGGATGATCCTTACAGGTTTTACTTGGTATTATTTTTTTTATTTCATAAACAGCTATCTAAGAGGTGAGATTATAGACAATATTTTGTATGCAAGTTTAATTGGTGCTAATGATATTGTTTACTTACAAAAGTGAAAAATGTTAGTTTCATCTGATGAAATTGAAATTTATAATTGTTTTAATACAAATAATATATATACAATGTAGCAGATAAAATAAAACAGAAAACCTTGATTATATTATTTAAAGCATTTAGTTATTTATTCCTCCCCTTTTATTAAAAAATAAATAAGTTGGATATATATAATCGTATGCAATAAATATTGGCATCAAATCACAAGCAATTCCGGATTAGTACATCTCATCCTTACCGAGTTTGAGTCGGTTTATTAGATAGGTCGAAAACATAAGACGTCTTTTTTTTTAAACAAAAGCGTTGTAGATATTCTCAACTCGAATTAAAAACTAACTTAAGAGCAAATTTTATTTTACTAATTTGATTTTATGCACAAGAGAACTTACTAACTCTAGAATAAAAGGTACAAAATGTATGTCTGGTTTCAACTAGATACAAGAGAAATCACCGGAAATATGTTAGTAGGTCGAAAACACAATACACGAGGATACATATAATTTGAATGAATGACTTTTTCTTTATATATTTATTTTCAGGTAAATTGAGGAGCAATGAAAATTACACATTTCAGCATTTCATTTGATTCTACAGGGAGAGTTTTTCATGTTGGAAATAGAATTAGTGGATCAGTGAAAGTTGCTTTTGCAAAGCCTACTAAATTACGAGGTATGTATACATATAGACAAGCATAACATTTAAACATAGCACAAAGTTTATAATGCTGCATGTACATGTGTACATACATTGGAACTTGTACATGTATAATGTACAATCTGACACCTGAGTTTTCTGACATCCTGTGACATCCGACAAAAATTTATGGTCCCAAAGTATTTTGTCAACTAAATTAAACCTGAGTATTCTGACATCCTGTACAATCTGACACATTTCTCTGGTCCCTTGGTGTGTCGGAATAGACAGTTTTCATTGTACAATGTATTTTCTTTTTCTATCTCTTTTCAAGCTGGTAATCTACATTTAGTTAGTCAGTTTGTGCCTCTCTCTTTTTTTTTTTTTACATTTTGCTTTTACACAAAACAATCTACCGGAAACTCCGAAAGTCATATGATTAAAATCACATGTTTCATAGATCTTAATTTTTTATGTGTTTATGGTGTTTTATTCCACTTTCCACAATATTTCAGTTATATCGTGCCTAATCGTGGTGGTCAGTTTTATTGGTGGAGGAATCCAGAGAAAACCACTGACCTGCCGCAATTCACTGACAAACTTTATCACATGATGTTGTATTGAGTACACCTCGCCTGAGCTGGATTTGAACTCACAACGTTAGTGGTGATAGGCACTGATTGCAAAGGTAATTGTAAATCCAACTACCATACGATTACGACCACGATGACCCCCAGGTGGTGTGTACATGTATATGTCACATACTGTGATACATTACAAACAATCCTTCAGTAACGAGGCTACAAATTCTTACGGTAGTTCTTCGTATAGTTATTAATAGAATAAGGATTTATGGAGGAGTATAGAGATTTCAAATGTGAGCACAAGTGTATTGGTAGAGTAATGGTTAACAGGCAAACCAAAGACTATAGAAATGAAGTTTAATGTCTACCACCCAGAGAATAAATTGCTTTAGTGAACTAGCTTTATGAAAATCCTGCTGTTGGAGGAAACCACATTATTATATAGATTGGTGTGAATTATAGGGATTTATCCGTGAAATAAATTCCGGTATTTCACATGTGAAATATCAGTTTTTTCCCGCCGGAACTACTTTTACACAACTATAAGTGTGGTGGTTACGTCCCTAGTTGTGGTACGGTGAATACACATACTATTGTAAACTGAAAAAATTCTGCGAAATGTTATTGACGACTTTTGCACATAACCAACATGACGTCATTGGCGTCATATGAAGACTTCCAGCTTGAAACGTAAAGATTAGACGTTATTTGGCTTCGTTTACACTTCAATTTTGATCAAATTTAACCAAAATAAGTTTTCAAGGTAAGCATTTAAATTATTTTTGTGCATTGTTGTAAATATGACATGTACATGTAGGATTTCACATTTTCAAAATGGCAGATCCTACCAGCTGAACCCCTTAGTATCATTGCTCGTAGATTCATACGAGTGGAACTTGAAATATACAAATAAAAAAATAATATATACAAAATTTTGAAAGTCTATAATAAACAGTATAACTAAATCATACATTTTGAATATCAAAATAAGGCCACTCGTGACCGAATACGCATTAATGATTAAACTCGTGGGCAGAACAAGTTCCGCCCACTCGTTTCATCCTTATGCATACTTCGGTCACTCATGGTCTTATTTTGATATTCAAAATCTACGATTAGTTATACTATATGTACCCAGAGAAAACCACCGATCTTTCGCAAGTCACTGAAAAAATTTATCACATAATGTTGTATCAAGTATACCTCGCCATGAATGGAGTTCAAACTCACAACTTTAGTGGTGATAGGCACTGATTGCACAGGTTGTTAATATACTACCATACGATCACGACTACAGTGGCCCTCACATTTATTTTAGAATACGATTTATGCTCATAATGATTACTAAAGACCCTACAGTGACTCTCATATGTAGAACAGCAATAAAAGTGTTGTTACTTTACATTAGTGTGTGTCTAATTAATATAAGTGTAATGTTCGATAGTTTCTCATGTTCATTTACATCCATAGCCTTTATTACTCCTTTTAATTTATAAAAATAACAAACATTTAAACAAAATAACAGTCTTCAGGTAGTGTTTATTTTATTTACAGGTATAAAATTATATTTGGAAGGAAGTGCAAAATCATACTGGGATGAGAAACATGGAAAAAATAAGACCAAATACAGAGCAAAAGAGACATATATTAATCAAGTTATATTATTATTTGGAGGTATGTTTAAATTGTTTTCAAAGAGAGAGTGATTTTCCTTCATAAGTTTTAAATTCAGTGCAAAAATAACATTAATAGCATTAAAGTTTTCTTAATTATTCCACATTTTAACAATATTTCAGTTATATCGTGGCAGTCAGTTATATTGATGGAAGAAATCATAGTATCCAGAGACATGATATCTCATATGTCCTTCTGATTTGATACACTTTTTGTGTATAACTTTTTTTCTTTCATATTTGATGCCACTTTCAGCAATATTTCAGTTATATCGTGGCTGTAAGTTTTATTATTGGAGGAAACCAGAGTACCTGGAGAGAACCACCGTCCTGATGCAAGTCACTGACAAACTTGATCACATTAGTACACCTTGCCATGAGCAGGCTTCGAACTCATAACTTAAGTGGTGATATGCACTGATTGCATATAGGGAGTTGTAAATCTTTTTACCATACGATCACAACGGTTCCTTTTTGTACAACTGATTTTTCCTGACCAAAAATATAATTTCTGCATCAGGGAGAAGAACATATCACCTCTAAAAGTCAATTGTTATACCACAAGAGAGGTTCTCAAAGCAGGTTTTACCCAAATATGGTTAGGGTTATGGTATTTAATGGCACTTTCAACAATATTTCAGTTATATCATGGTGGTCAGTTTTATTGGTGGAGAATACCGGAATACCTGGAGAAAACAACTGATCTGTCGCAAGTCACTGAAAAACTATCACATAATGTTGTATCGAGTACACCTCACCATGAACAGGGTTCAAACTCACAACATTAGTGGTGATAGGCACTGATTGCATAGGTAGTTGTAAATCCAAATACCATACGACCACGACAGGCCCTGCATGTATTTTAAAAAGATTCAATCAGTATTATATTCATATGATTTGAAGGTGTATCTAAAATGAGTACATGTAACACAATAAAATTTGATTCTGAATATTTCATCTTCTTAGAACCAGGGCCAGCCTTAAGCCAATTGGACCAATAGCTCCCTATTGGGCCCTGCACTGGAGTTATCTCCCCTGTTCACGACCATGATGTCCCCTTTACTCAAATGAAATTTCACATTTTTAAACGATCGAACGTAGTGAGATATCGTTTAATGCTAGCGCTCATGCATGAGAAATACAAACCGGAAGACACTGCTTTACACAACATGTGTCGCAACCTTCCGCCCAGACAAAAATATAGTCCATATATAGAGTCAATTGTAAGAGGATGAGTAACTTAAATATCAAAAAGAGCATGCATGCAACATTCATATATTATAAATCCCCATTAAAATCGGGTACTTATATGCACGTTTGCTCATCTATCAGTATTTCTTTGTTGCAACGCAGATTTTGCAGATGGATATTTCAATATCTAGAAATTGATATTGTGTTTACTATGTAAGAGACTTTGATTTTCATATTGCGTCTGAAATTGACATTTGAACAACAAAAAATGCGTGTGGATATTTCAGCAAGTGTACAAAAATTGTATCTTTCTACTTTTGTCCTGTTCCGAAATGTGAGTTTTCTGTTTTTAATTTTAGAATAAATTTTAAAATATAGTCTATTTATATCCTACGCTGCTGGGGTTCAGCTGGTTTTTAACCGAATAATCCAGTCGTTATATTACGCTCCTGGTTACATTACAGAAGGCGGAGAGAATCGGAGACGGAAAGGGCTTGAATTATTCGAGTTACTGGTTTGTCAGTGTCGTTAGTTCTCGACCATCGTAGTTTTCAGGATTGGGAACCAGTGCTTTAGACAACACGTGTTCTAATGTTTGACGTACTATCTAATGAAAAGTCTAGAAAATCCCGAAGAGGTATTGACCTGTTAACCTTGACTCACTGCTGACGTATTTATGTCAACAATACATGCTTTTAAAGTATGTTCCACCTAAAAATAAACATGAAATGAAAGTATCGATGTAGCAACCGGCAAACAAACATGGACACAAATAATGACAAAAAATCTGTATAATACTCCAGTAGGTGTCCGTAAATGGATGAGGGAATTCCGGGAATTGAATGTTGATGTTGGCTTCGAAACAAAAAAGATGAAAATGGAAAGGACACAGATGTTGTCTTCGGAAGGCTATATATATATATATATCATTGGATAAAAGTTCATCGTCAAATCTATTAATAAGTGTTGTAAATTTTTTCAACAGTCACATTCCCCTTCCGCGAAAAAGACCCCATACACGCATAAAGAAATATATTTCCCTTTTCCAAGGTATAAAATTAAACCCACTAATGGTTCTGAATGCACTGTATTTCACTTTGACTCGCATTGATTTGCTTGTCCCTTCAAAACAGATGTAGTGTCTGGTAAACAGTTGATGCTTCTTAAATATCAGATAACACTGAATTATGCTTGTAACTTTTAAAACTACAAGCAATGATTTGCTTGCAGTTGAAAAGTTAATCCCATTAGATTCTTTGGAAAAGGAACATCTATATTATGTTTTATTTTGTGGAATGAGTTTTGTAAAGGAGTTGTAAACGATAATTCAAACGAGGTAGGTTTCCTGTTAATAGCAGATTTACCAAGGTCTTTCACTCTTGGCCATGCTGACAAAATTTTCACTATTATATACCGTTATATACAAATGTATATACAAGAAAATGTAACATATTCTGGAACATTGGATAAAAAGCTGTTTTATGTGAATAACATATTGATGTCTCTGGAGTTTGCTCTCAATTTACTATTTCAAAGTTTGACATCTTTTTCTAGAAGTATACTGATATTTTGCGATTGTGCATAGCATACAAAAAATCTACATGCAAGCAGTTCGATCGTTTAACATCACCTTTGGTGCTTTCATTCAAATGTTTTGGTTGCAGGTACGTCTGAAACAGTGATGCATCCTGTTGGGAATTTTACGTACCCATTTAATTTCCCACTAAGTGCAGATATACCATCGTCATATGAAGGGAGACGTGGATATGTGAGATACACTTGTAAAGCAATCCTTGATCGACCGTGGAAGTTTGATGAAAGCATTAAGGAACCATTTACTGTTGTCCGCCATTTAGATTGTAATCAACTCGTCAATGCATTGGTAATACAATGGGTTAGAGGTTATCGTGTTTTAACGCCACTTTCAACAATATTTCAGTTTTATCGGTAATTTGTTACAGTTTCCTTTGATCTTTACTACACGATAAATTTAGTAACAACGTTCAGTTGACCACCGAATGGTGATACAAGAAATTATCAGCTGTTGGTCATTTGTCATGCGCGGTCTAACGTGACGTCACTAAACCTTTCATTAAAAAAAAAGGTCAAAACACAACAAAATCACAAAGCTGTGTTAAAATTGTGAAATTACCGATAAACAAATTATTAGTATTAAAAAACAGGTCAAAACACAACAAAAAAATCACAAAGCTGTGTTAAAATTGTGAAATTACCGATAAACAAATTATTATCCCCTCGCCAACGAAGTTGCGATGGGATATAGTAACGCTACCGTCCGTCGTCCTTCCGTAACATCCTAGTGAACACTCTAGAATCAACATCCTTCAATGGATTTTGACCAAACTTGATACATACTTAGTTTTTTAGAAAATCTGGAACCCTATAGATTTCAAGGTCACCAGGTCAAATTATTACTGCACAATATCCTTGTGAACTCTAGAATCAACATCCTTCAATGAATTTTAACCAAACTTGGTACATTCTTAGATCCTAGGAGAATCTGGAACCCTATTGATTTTCAAGGTCATAGGTCAAAGGTCAAGGTCACCGGATCAAATTTTTACAGCGTAACATCCTTGTGAACACTCCAGAATCAACATCCTTCAATGGA
>MJUT01004237.1:331676-343356 GCA_002080005.1 Gigantidas platifrons | reverse complement strand
AAACTATGGTGGAATGGTCTTCAGATGGTCCTCTTTCAGATTGTGTCCGACGACCCCGGCCGCTAACCAAGATGGCCACCGCTACTAAAAATAGAAAATTTAGCAAAAAATCACTTAAAAATTATCTCCCCTGAAACTGCTGGGCCAATTGGGCCCAAACTATGGTGGAATGGTCATTAGGTCATCCCCTTTCAGAATTCTGTCCGACGACCTCGGCTGCCAACCAAGATGGCGGCCGTTACTAAAAATAGAAAATTCGGCCAAAAATCACTTACAAATTATCTTCTCTGAAACTGCTGGGCCAATTGGGCCCAAACTATGGTGGAATGGTCTTCAGATGGTCCTCTTTGAGAATTGTGTCCGATGACCCCTACCGCCAACCAAGATAGCCACCGTTACTAAAAATATCAAATTTGGCAAATTGGGGCCAAACTATGGTGGAATGGTCTTTAGGTGGTCATCTTTCAGAATTGTGTCTGACGACCCCGGCCGCCAACCAATGTGGCCACCGTTACTAAAAATAGAAAATTCAGCAAAAATTCACTTAAAAATTATCTCCTCTGAAACTGCTAGGCCAATTGGGCCCAAACTATGGTGGAATGGTCTTTAGGTGATCCCCTTTCAGAATTCTGTCTGACGACCCGGCTGCCAGCCAAGATGTCTGCCATTACTAAAAATAGAAAATTTGGCAAAAAATCACTTATAAATGATCTCCTCTGAAACCGCTGGGTCAAATGGGCCCAAACTATGGTGAAATGGTCTTTAGATGGTCTACCTTCAGAATTATATCGGACAACCCCACCCGCCAAAGAAGATGGCGGCCATTGCTAAAAATAGAAGATTCGCCAAAATTCACTTAAAAATTATCTCCTCTGAAACTGCTGGGCCAACTTTGAGCCAGGTGAGCGATTACAGGCTCCTAGGAGCCTCTAGTTTTTTTTTATGATTAGTTTTTTTTTAATATATACATTTTATTGAGCAATTTCCTGCTCTACATTAACCTAAGCAGCCCAGGGTAGATCTCTTAAGTTCCCTGCTTCTTTGCAATCTCATTTGTATGGGGGGGGGAAACAAATGAGCACATTATAAAAAACAATTTTTTTTGCAACATACACACATGTTTTGAAAAATGAACTATGAATACCGCTTTTTTAATTTCTGCGATCTGGAGTTGACCACAGAAATTAGATAGCCACGGAAATTACCAATTATGCGATACTTGTCTTTGATATTTAGATAACAATTGAGATAAACACCACTCTTTTTCTGAATATCAAACTTGTCATTATTATTATTTTTTTTTAATAAAAATGAAATATATATTTTATATTTTTGTAGAATCCAATATATGAACATCAGAGACAGGCCATTGAGGGTTGCTGTTGTGAGGAGGGGTCCATAGATGTTGAATTCAATATAAACAAGACTGCCTATGTCCCAGGGGAGCCTCTTGTGTATGATATAACCGTCAAAAATAATAGTGATAATGCAGTAACAGAGTTATATCTCATGTTACGTCAGGTAATTTGTGTTTCTGCACATCCGCTATTTAAAAAAAAGTATATTTACATGAACGAAAAGCCAAAATTTTTGCTTATTATAGCCAAAATCTACAGTTGGTTTAGTATTTTCCACATCTGTATCATGTAACTTATATTTACGGTGAATCAAGCCTCACTTAGTATCCTTGGCATACGTCGTTCCTGCTACAATTGGTTGTCAGGTTATAGTTTTGAAAATAGCTTTATTTGATTTTTGGTATTTAATGCCACTTTCAGCAATATTTCAGCTTTATCATGGCAACCAGTTTTAGTGTTAGAAGAAGCTGGAGTACCCGGAGAGAGCCACCGACCATGGGCAAGCAACTGGTAAACTTTATCACTTGTGGCTGCGAGTCGAGTGCACTCTTTTTTGTAATTTACAAAGTCGGGCACGAACCCACGCCGTATTGGTGATATGCTTGTATGAATTGTTATGTAATTCAACTACCCAACTCATTGAGCCACCCGGCCCTCTGACCATAGTGGATAACATGTTTTGAGAGTGTTATACTCCCTACACATAAAAGACCTATTTTATACATGAAAAAAAAGTTAGGCAAATATGTAGCTCCTACAAAAGACTAAATTGTTCTTCCCTACCCAAGTTGATATGGCATGTTTTATTTTAGTCGATTTAAGTGTATAGACTTTAAATAAACGTTAAAATTGAAGGGAAATCAAGAATGAACAATCCAGAGACACACGTAACAGTAGGTATAAAACACAGAATGAATACAAACAAAACTAAAAACACAATTTAAAAATTAGAAAACTAAAAAGATGAGCACTACAAAGAACCCACTAAAAAAATCAGGGGATGAACCCACATGTTGACAAAGGATAAGCAATTCCTGTTTCTTATAAGACACTTGCTGTTTTATTCATATACAGTTAGGTCCAGTAAAAGTCTTGAAAAAATTAAAACTGATGGTTGAAAGATTAGATCAAGTAAGAGCGATAATAGTGAATATTTAATATGGTTAGTGTGTTTGCCTCGAGTCCGATAGATTGTGGATTCAAGCGCTAATCGGGTCAAACCATTCTTCTTCGCTAAGCAAGCAACATTAAGGAGAAAGAGCAAAGACTTGGTGGCTCAGAATCAGGATAATGTGTCCGAGTGGAGCCACATGTCTATCCGGGGACTGTTGTGTCAGTGAGCTAGCACTATAAAAATCCAACTAAGCGTGTTGGTCTAGTACAAAGTGGACCTCATCATCATCTCAATAAAACTTAACTTGTTCTTGCCATGATATAGCTGAAAAATTGCTGAGTTGGTGTTGAGCAACAATTCACTCACTGATAATATGGCATTTTCACCATTTGGAAGAAATAATTTAGCTGGTAATTGTATGTGTTCTGAAATTTCTCTTTTCAGGAATCAACATTTACAGGCTTTTCAGACAGTTTATTTTCATCAGGAAAACCACATTTACATACCAAAGTAGAATCGTTTAGCTTGTTCAACCAACCTGTTAACATACGAAAAAATGCAAACAAAAAATTCAGTGGTGCGTCTACAATACCAGCTCTGGTGCCATCTTTGCTAGAAGGATGTGGCATCATCAATATTCAATACTTTGTCTCAGTAAGTGCATCAATGGTGTAATGGTTAGTGTGCCTGCCTTGAGTGGGATAGATCGTTGGTTCAAGCCCTAATTGTGTCAAACCAAAGACTACAAAATTGGTATTTGCTGCTTCTCCGCTAAACATTCAGCATTAAGAAGAAAGAGCAAATCGGAATCTGGATAATGTGTCCTGAGTGAAGTGATAAGTATACCCACAGACAGTTGTTTGAGTGAGCTAGCTCTGTAAGCATTCGGTGGTTTTCTCCGGGTACTCTGATTTCCTCCACCACGATATAACTGACATTCTGTTGAAAATGACGTTAAACACCATAACCATAGACTTAAGTGTAATATAGGATTAAGTACAATTTGTTAAAAAGTTTATTGATGTGTAAACTCTCCCATGATATTCACAAGCTGAATCATGTCTGAAGAAGTAAAGTTTGCAGGTGAAGGGAAGAGTATAAAAGTATCCTTTTTGTAAACATGGCAAGTGATTACAGGACCCTTTGATGATCTTATTGTGTACTATAATTTATATAGGGGCTGTGATGGTTGAGATTGTATGGCAGTTGCAGTTATAGCTTCCTGTGCAATCAGTGCCTATCACCACCACGCTCAGGCATAGTATACTCGATTCAACATTATGTGATAAAGTTTGTCAATGACTTCCAGCACATCAGTGGTTTTATTCGATTTCCTCCACCAATAAAACTGACTGCCACAATATAACTGAAATATTGCTTTAAGTGGCATTAAACACCATAACCCACCATCCTTAAATTTACAAAAACATATTTTCCCAAGTCATTTTTTTTTACAGTTAAAGGTACCTTGTGGGTGGTCGTCTGTAAAGGCAAATAGAGAAATCATAATAGGTACTATACCAGCTAGAGAGTTCCATCCAAGTGCACCAAGGCATGCTACTGTAAATCAAGTATCACCGTCACAGATAGAACTATCTGTACGACCACCCCCACCAGAAATGGCCCAACCGACAGCACCACCAGCATATGAAGACTGTAAGTACACATATGGGAACACATTTTCTATCATATAAACCATTGAGAACCGCATCAGTGGTTTAATGGTGTTTGCCTCGAGTGTGGTAGATTGTGGGTTCGGATCCAGATCGGGCCACCAAAAAATATAAAATTGGTATTTGTTGCCTTTCCACTAAGCACGCAGCATAAAAGAAAAAGAGCATTGACCGATTGGCTCGGAATCAGGAAAATATGTCAGAGTGGGGCGACATGTCTATCCGCAGACTGTTGTTTCAGTGTACCAAGTGTCGGTCTAGTACAAGGCAGATCTCATCATCTCACTGAAAATTAACTTGTTCTCGTCAATAGCTGAAAAATTGCAGAGTTGGCGTTAAACCACAATCGCTTACTATAAACCATTCATTACTTGATCAAATTAGTTGTATACAAATTGCATCGACTGGATAGATATTTGTTATATACTGTAATGACCAAAATATAGCTTTTCTGGTATCCTTTGCATGTTTGATTTAATTATATGTCTGCTACCAGGGGCTGTCGTTATTGTATGGTAGTTGGGCTTACAACTACCTATGCCATCAGTGACTATCACCACTAAAGTTGCGAGTTTGAATCCCACTCATGGCAAGGTGTACTGGATACAATATTATGTGATAAAGTTTGTCAGTGACTTGCGGCAGGTCGGTTGTTTTTCCACGTACTCCGCTTTCCTCCACCAATAAAACTGACCACAACAATATAACAGAAATATTGTTGAAAGTGGTGTTAAACACCATAAACCTACCCCTAATATGAAAAATAGATTTCTGGTACCCCTGTCTCTTATCGTCTTTTGAGCTCTGCGAAATTAGTTGTAAATCCAGTTCGCTCTCGGAGTTCGGAGAGTATCAAAAGCAGCAATCAAAGGATATAATTTCAATATTTAATTTAAAAAATAAACATGTATGGATTAGGCCATGCAAAATTAATTAATTGGTACTCAGGCCCTTTTTTGTCAAAATTGATGAGGGAGGGAGGCATTTTTTTTTATCCTTTTACTGCTGTAAAAAGTGATGAGGGAGGCGTTTTTTCTTCTTTTTTTTGTAAAAAAATATGGCAATGTATAAAACTTTTCATTACTTTATCGAAAATTTCAATTTTATTTCTTCCGATGGTGGCAGAAACATCACAAGTGGTTATTTTTTATGGAAAAGTCCAATCTGCTGGTCCCAACGTACCATTTTTTATCTCCGTAAACAATTCCAATAAGGTACAAATTTGGAGAAGCCCCATATTATGTTCCCTGGTAAAACTGGCAAACATTTGTGCCGAATTTGCACAGAAATGATTGACATTTTGTCTAAATGTCAAACGGAAACACATTTTTTATTCACACATTGTCATAACGATGCTTTAAATCTCATTTAAGCAGGAAGGTTTTAAAGCATTTCACCGACCAAGCGATATAAGAGAAAAAACGGATGCGGTTGTTTTATCCGTACGGACAGCAATACCGCATTTTTTTTTTTTACAATAAAATCAGCAATGCAGCGACGAATTTCCACATGCAGGTGGGCTTGAGAACCAAGAAATTAACTTTTTATGGCCTTAATATGATTTTTTTTTTGCAGGATAAACACAATTTAAATGTCTTAGAATATATAGTTTATGTGTATTCAATGCAAAACTGAGGAGAAATTCTCGTCTTTTTCCCAGTTTTTAAGCGTCATGCTTATAAACCTTGTATTTTAAGACACTAATATTGTCTATTAATCAACAGCTTAAGTTGGTGTTAAACACCAAGCAATCAATCTATTAAGCAATAAATCTGTAACATAAAAATGAGACATTTTGGCTATTTTCAAGTTCCATATTTTATATTTTGTAGTACCCCCATCCTACGCAGAATGTGTCTTTGGTGGAGTTGATATACGTGATGAAAATGATGACGAACATACAACGTTGCAAAGGAACTGGGCCCCTGCTTACACTTACTACAACTGGAACCAGCAGAACTATGCCGGACCACAACCCGAAGCTGTTCGACCAGCTCCTCCATCGTATAATGAAGTCTAAAATATATGGAAGTTCTAACCTGCAAGAATTATTAACTTCCATAAAATATGGTAGACTATATTGCCAATTTTTAATATAATCTATTAGGAACAATTTAAGTCTACTTATTAGATAGTGGCCATCATTGTCACGATCGTATGGTAGTTGGATTTAGTTTAGCACCACTTTCAACAATATTTCAGTTATATCGTGGCAGTCGGTTTTATTGGTGGAGGAAACCGATGTACCTGGAGAAAACCACAAACTTGATCACATAATGTTTTATCGAGTACACATCACCATTAGCAGGATTCAATCTGACAAGTTGAGTGGTGATAAGTACTGATTGTGTAGGTAGTTGTAAATCTAACTACCATATGATCACAACCATGACAACCCTTAGAAACCAAATGCTATTAAATTTTAAAGTTTTAAATCCTAATAAACACAATACCAAAATATTAGTTTATTACAAATGAATTCTGTTAGTCTTGTTATTGTATTTATTGCTGTTGTTGTTTATTTTAGTAGGTCTGTTGTATGGGATAGATTGTTGTTGTTTATTTTAGCAGGTCTGTTGTATGGGATAGGTTTATCTGTAAAGGCAGAAATCGTTTTGGTGCACACTACATATATGTATTTGTATATATGCCATACTGATATTTGTTCATGTTCATATATTACTATTTTAATGACAATGTTGTTCACCTCTTGATCTGATAAATTTGACATTTGTTACTTGTAATTATATATCTGTGGGATCATCTGTAATCAAGAGTTGAGTTACCTCCCTTTTTATGCATACTTTGTATTGATCACAAATATATATTGTTAAACCTTACAACCCAATAACTGTATTATTCTTATTATTTTTTTTTTTTACACTTTTAGACTTATTTTATAGAACAAAATAAAAAATATTTTTTTTATTACTAGACCAAATAAAAAAGACTGATGTAGAATATGGAAACAGCCCCCCTCATTTCTGCTTATCATGTAAAGTCTTTCTTGTTGTCAAGAATAACAAATGTAGTTGGTAGGTGCCATATATGACAGAGCACATTGGGTTATTTTACTGAGATTCCAATCCAAGCTCTTGCCAAAGTAAATATTCCAGGCAAAATATGATTAAAATCTGATGATAAAAATATGTATATTTTATTGCTTATAGCATGTGTAATTCTTAATAGTTGCAATTTTTAGAAAAAAGTTTATATATGAAATTAAAGTATTATATGTAGACCAGATTTATTTAAATGACTTTTACTTTTAGTCAGATTTAAGAGCTTCATTTAGCTCATGTTAAATGTATATATGTACAGACTTTAAATAAAATTTACTTAATTACTTACAATGATTAATATGTAATATAACACAATCTGATTAAAATCCGATCTCTCACCTGCTTTCCTTTGTTGATATGTCGCAACGTGGGAGATCTGAGAAAAACCCATTATGGGTCACATGTGAGCGACCTTATGTCATGAATATACATTTTTGGTATGATGATATAAATACAGTTATGACCTTTTTCGACCAATCAGATTGCACGTAGCATGCAAAATATAGTAGTAACAATTTCATAGTCTCGCATTCACTATTTTCCTTGGATGATACGTAGGTTCACTCGCATGTGACCCGTAATGGTTTTTCTCAGATCTCCAATGCCACGACATGTTGGTATAGGGAAGCCAGTGAGAGATCTGTTTTTAATCAGATTGAAATGCAACATCACTGAGTGTTGTATTGTATATTAAATATACTTTAACTTACATTAATTATCTATTGGTTGTAGTGCTAAACAAAGCCGATTCTTTTTTAGATAGTAGATAACATGATTTTATAGGTTTTTTGGTGCTAAAATAGATTTGTTTTTAATATTTAATACTGCATGACTTTTAATTGTCTTTCATTGCCGAGAATGCAAAAAGTTGTTTTATTTTTAAACTTGACCACATATAGATTTTTTCTTATTTTTGAATATTTGTAATACTACTTGTGAATTTTTTTTTAGTCAAAATATTTTGAATTTCATTTTTTTCTTGTTTCATTGGACCATTTTTATACAAATTGATATTTACTTGATAACTAACTTCCTATAAATCTTTATGTTTTGCCATCATAAATATTTTTGTAGTTGCTTTTTTTTTTACGGAATATATATATATATATACTCCGACAAAAGTTAAGCACCACCCTATATTTTTTTTACATCAATACTGTTAAAACAATAAAATAGATATCACCATTTTTCTTACACTTCTTAAAAGACTACACCAAGGGCTCTAAAATTACCAATCTACGAAGTATTTATCATCCTGAAAGACGTGACTATGACGTGGCAAAAATGGAGTTCAAAACAGGTGCTGGAAAAACGTAAAACCAGTTTGTCTTTGATGGAAGTTTTTAACATTGCATTAAAATGCAGAGTCTTCAGATTTTAAGAACTTTTAAATGCATCTATTGTGCATATGTGTAAGGCATAAAAATCAATAACGAGTATATCCACCGCATTTATTGTGAAGTTCTGTAATACACCTCGTCATGCTTCGCACAAGATGTTCTTGGGGAATTGTTGCCACTCCTGTAAGATAGCAGTTCTTAATTCGTCAATATTTTGACATTTTGGATTGCGTTGGTTAATATTTCGGCCAATAAAGTCCCATGCATGCTCTATAGGATTCATGTCTGATGACATCGCAGGCCATGGAATTGTCTGAACAGCCTCTTGCTGTAAAAAATGTTGTACAATTCGGGCTCTATGTGGCCTAGCGTTGTCGTCCATGAACATTGGCCTGTCAGCCAACACATGATTGTCGAAATGGGGGACTACGCGTGGAGCGAGCACATTGTCACGGTATATTTGGCCTGTCAGATTACCATCAAGAACGTACAAGTCCAACTTAGTCAAAGGAAAAATAACCCCAGACAGTTACATCCCCACCTCCAAAAGTAGTTGTGCCCAAAATGTGGTTGTCCTGAAATGAAGTGTTGCACGACCGTCGGTAGGGCATAACAAAAAACGTGGACCCGTCTCCATATGCGAATAGTCCACCCCAAATGATCATGTGACCAGTCAAATCGAGCATGGCGATGACCTAATGTCAACTGTGGACGTTTTATGGGTCGTCGCGCTCGTATTCCCTGATGGTGGAAGCATCTGATTACAGTGCGTGTGCTAATGTGGCCTCCAAACGGTAAATTAACACGAAGTGCACCAGCTGTACTGAACGGCCATTGCCGCGCCCGTCTGGATACGAGCCGGTCCTCTCTCGGGCATCGTTTTGCAAGGTCTACATGCACGTGGACGGTCAGTAGCATTCCGCGTTTGACGAAAACGCTGCATCAGTCGTACAATGATGGAATGGTTAATCCTGAAGTGGTCTGCCACCCCTCTTTGGCTAAAGCCACTGTTATGCATGCCAACAGCTTGCCACCTTTCTGGTATGGTCAATGTTCGCCGCACCATACCAAACCAATAGAAAATGAAACTTAAAACTCTACACAAAAAAAATCAGCTTTCGTTTGCAAACACAAATGTTGAAAAGTACACGTGGCACTTTACACACCCTGTCATATACACATAAATAAAAATCGATCAATAACCTGTTTCACAGGTAAGTAAGTATGTGTGTACAGGTAACGAAAACAGCAAACCGATTTGAAATAAGTTCATTATTAGAAAAGATATTATTGAAACAAGTCAGGTGGTGCTTAACTTTTGTCAGACTATATATATCATCACAGAGCTTACATACATGGCTTAGCATCTTAGTTAAATTTGAATTTTTAACCACTTTCCCCTAACGGCTTGTGGTTAAAAGTTTAAATTTAGCTCTCTTGAGTGGAGAAATATCGTAACCCATGGGCAACTGAAGGATAATCTTTATATCATGGCAGTCAGTTTTATTGGTGGAGAAAACCACTGACCTGCTGCAAGTCACTGGCAAGCTTTATCCCATAATGTTGTACGAGTACATCTCACCATGAGCGGGATTCAAAATCATAACTTAAGTCGTGATAAGCACCGATTGCACAGGTGGTTGTACATCCAATTACCATGTGATCACGACGGTCCCCTGCATTGACAAGGGTGTGTTTTAAGATGTAATTGCATTACAAGACTAGTATTTACATCATTACTTCTAGAATGTAATGTAATTTCATTCATAAGAGGCCAGGTGGCTCAGTGAGTTAGGTAGTTGGATTGATCAAATGACTGCTACAAGCCTATCACCAATACAGTGTGGGTTTGCATCCGGCTTTATGAATTACAAAAAAGGGTGCACTCAACTCGCAAGTGATAAAGTTTACCATTTTTTTTGCCCATGGTCGGTGGTTCTCCGGCTTCTTCCACCACTAAAACTGGTGGCCATGATATAGCTGAAATATTGCTGAAAGTGGCATTAAACATAATAAATCAAATCATTAATTTCATTCGTGATTACCTTTATATAGAACTCTTTCATAAGTACAACTAAAACATGTTTATAATGAATCATTCAGCTTGTCTTCACAATATGTTTGACACAAGGACTTCAATATAAAGTGGCAGGGTTATGTTATAAATAATGTTTGATACAAGCACTTCAATCAATAGTGGCAGGGTTAAACAAGTATTATTGTAACATTTGTTTTATTTCCGTTAACATTTCATACACAATAATCTTGTCTCATTGGTATCAATAAAAAAAAATTATCCTTCAAGGATAGGAGACTATTGTCTGTCTGTACTATTTATAAGTTAGTTGTATATTTATGTTTGTTTTTTGGTTAGTGTTTAACACCACTGCCAAAAATATTTCAGTTACCGTAATTACTTGTGTATAATGTGCTAGATTTTACATAGATGCTTTATTTTGCAAGAGGAATGCATATTATAATCAAGAACAATGTGTTTCACTCTTACGTTTTATTTTTTTGGAATTATATTTGTACATATATATAACAAGTAGATGTACCCATTATTTTGTTTTAATAAAAAAATGTTAAAGGAATAAAGAATAATAATTTATTAGTTGTTGTTCAATTCATAGTTGAAATATTGAACTACATAAATGGGCAGTGAACATTCTAAAACAAGAGGCTCCATGGAGTCTTTAATTGATTTTCTGATGTGTTGCCTTCAAATTAACTCTCTTGATTGAACATATGAGTAACACGGTGGGTGTCTTATAAGAAGCAGAAACTGTTCACCCTTTGAAATCACCCTTGGTGAGGTCCATGTTGCTCATCTTTTTAGTTTTCGTGTTGTACTATAATGTGTATTTACGTTCTAAGCTCTGTGTTGTGATGTCCGTTACGATTTCCACATAAAAACAATGTTTGAGTCGTCTTTACCTCCAGTTGTGTGTAAGAGGGCTCATATCTTATTTACGTTATTAATATTTGTTTGCTTATAGTGGTGTCTAACATATTGTGGTCTGTTTTTGTTTTGTTTTTGTTTGTCTTGTGTACCCTATGCTGCCAGTTTCTCTGGTTTGTTTTTGTTTTGTTTTTCTTTGTCTTGTGTATCCTATGTTGCCAGTTTCTCTGG
>MJUT01004237.1:311784-325713 GCA_002080005.1 Gigantidas platifrons | reverse complement strand
GCCAGTTTCTCTGGTTTGTTTTTGTTTAGTTTTTCTTTGTCTTGTGTACCCTATGCTGCCAGTTTCTCTGGATTGTCCATTTTTGAACAGCGATGGTTAACAATTCCAGTAATGTCAACTATCAACAAAACGAACAATCTCCTCTCACCTGAAACCATTGATTACACAACAAATACCATTACATATGGCATTGGAAATCCAGGTCCTTTTGAGGGACAGGCACACAAATGTGGTGGGGTTAAACTGGATAATATAAGTATTGACCATATACAAATGTATATGAAGGCATACACAAAGAATGGATACAAAAATAACAAAAACAGTTCAAACAAATAGAAAAAACAAGTCAGACAACACACTCACAAAAAACAGGGAAGAAGGTGATCTGGAAAGATACAGGGATTGACATGGCTTGCATTGAAATCATTTCCGATATCAGTTGAGCCAAGGAAAAATCTGTAGATAAACTAAATGGTAATATACATGTGTAGACCTTAACATTTCTGTAAGGATAAATAGCAGATTGGTTGGCTTGGATTCCGGATAATGTGTCCCAGTGAGGCGACATGTCTACTCACAGACTTGTTTCAGTGAGTTAGCCCTATAAAGATCCAATTAAGCGTGTTGGTCTAGTAGATAGTGGATATCACCATCGTCTCATTGAATGCTATGATATAGCTAAAATATATCGCCCATATGTTGAACAACAATCACTCAATTAACATTTCTTGGCCTTGATCATATGGTAGTAATTAGATTAAAACTTATACAGGCAGAGCCTTTAACCAATAATATTCTTGAAATTGACTCCCGTCTACGGTGGTGTGTACTCGACTCGACCTTAGATGACAAGGTTTGGCAGTGTCATGAAGAATCTTATTAGTATATAGAATGCTTGAAGTTTGTTTTGGTTTCTCCTAAGCTCAGCACTTGACCAGGCTAAAGCAAGATCCAGTGACAATTCAGTGGTAATAAAAAGGTTATCAGCTTCGTTCTCATTAATCAGTGTCGAGAAACACAACACTTAATATGCAGAAAATTAAAACAAAGTTTGGTAGTTTGACCCTAAACATTATTGGAATAGAAGCACACAACTGCAAAAGGAATGCAGCCATCACCTTGATAAAATTAAGGGTTGCCATATATCTAAGGAAAGAAGAAACCAATTGTAGTAATGCAAAGCATATTATGTCCATTTGTGTAAAACTGAACGAAAAAGAACTATTTGTAAACCAGGTGAACGATAGCGGCTCCTATGATCATCCGGTGATGTCTCCTTTACAATAGCGTCAAAATCTGTCAAACTGATTCCGATTTTATACGAATTATCTGCTTTCATTCGGTCTAAAGACAATTCATATGAAGCTTTATGAATTTATGTTCATCATCCCCATGATAGGATCGTTTTTGAATTGATTAGATATCATGGCAACTATGGCCAATTTGAAATGATCAAGTCTTGAGTGTTCATCTAAGCACAATTATCTAACAAGAGTTAAAAGCATCTGACTTGAGATTTGATGAAGAAATGCTTGGAACAAGATATAACTCACAAGATACAGTAGCTTCTATGGGAGACCCCACAAAATAACCCAATGCAAAAATCAAAACTTAAGTGCACAAATAGACAAATGCTTCTTACAAATGCTAAAAGTTCAAAGTTCAAATTTAGAATGTACACAGAATTTCTGGAGAAAAGTCTGTAAGTCTCCAACAATTCGTTTGAGACGTAAAAAAGGAGTGTTGGTCTACTACAACACGACAATATCAACTAGTTCTCTCAATGACATCATACATTTTACGTTGCCGACAGAATGCTCGCTCGACATTCGTTTGTTTATTGACACCCTCCATTTGAGCTAGGAACTAGTTTCTCCATGTGGTGTACAACCCCTCGACATCTTGGTACTTTTTATGTTATAGACTTTTATATTAAACATTACATTCATGATGTATTATCCTAAACAAAGGAACCGGTACTGAGTAGAGACCACTATAAAAATGGACATGTACCACAAAAGATTACAATACTGAAATAAATATGCAGTCATGTGAATTTAAACGCCAAGAAAATTCAACAATACAAAAGTCACATGAATGCATCTGTTGCTATACAAGATCAGCTAAAAACTATAGAAGTACCAGCATTATTATCTTGCATAGCCTCTATTTATCATGTTTATATGAAATTTCCACTCAAAATTAAAGATCAAACTTGTTTTTCTCCTAGTGTTGGACAAAATCTAGAAACAAATCTAGTAATATAGGATCACTTGACACCCTGCAGTTCCAGTGTATGTGTATGTACAATGTAGCTATGCTAATACATAATAGACTAATTGGAGCAACTAATTTGTTAATGGTGGTTGTTGGTCCTCTGTGGTCAGGAGTATCTATGAGGATAATCTAAATTATTTAAATCTCAAACTTTAAAGTTAAGAAAAACTCAGTTGTTCCTCTTTGTATATAAAATTTCGAGAACAGAAATAAAACTATTGTAATAACAAATAAAAAATAAAAACCAAACTCCAAAATAAATAATTCAATTTCAACATTTTCATTGTGACCAAACACAAAATACAAAAAAATTACCGATTTTTTTTAGTTCTAAGAAACCATGTATAATTAATTACATTGTCAGAATATCTTCTTGGATCATATGTCATATAATGAACTATCAATCTATATCTAATTTCATCTCATATTAATCAATTCCCTTGTTGCAAGTTTTATCAGTATGTTAAAATCGACATTGATGTTGCTTCTCCAAAATTTCCTTACACGTCCCCAAGTATTGGCCGGGAAACAGGGACTACCAATTCCATGGAATATCCTGGCAATTGCTCTTCCATTCAATTTGTGTTCATGACTATAGAGATTGATAAATTGTCTGATGTCAGATCTAACTTGGCTTAACTCGTAGGATGAAATCTGAAAATTATATAGACATATGAAACTGAAATATATATCAATGTTTATCTTATTTATAAAGTGGTATGTTATACTCAACACATCTTACAAATTGCTTGCCAAACTTTGAGGAGTGTCCTGTAAGTGAACGTATGTTAGTTTGATTTAGATATACATGTACCAACAATGCATATCACCACTAAAAACTAAGTGTTCCACTTCCGCCAAGGTGTACTCGATACAAAAAATATTATGTTTATATTATTCAGTATTATAAGTGACAAATTCTGCTATCACATAAATTTGTATCGGAAACACCTTCACATATGTGGGAATGTGACTCACAAACTTTAATTGTGCTAAATGTAATCACTTATTGCACAGGTTGATGTAACTGCAATTACTTACTATAGGATGATTGTCAGTGAGGTCAGTGAAGTTAACATAATCACAAAGATGTAATAGAGCCAATATTCAGTCAATGCACTTTTAAAAATGGAATATCAGGTGGCTACTGTCTTTTGGACATTCACGCTGCATGACCAATGGGTATTGTTGACTTAACAGGTAGACCAAATATGGTTGACCTAGCGCCTGGGTTCACCACCGGTGTTTTGATGGGATCCGTGTTACTTATCTGCTATCTGCTTAGTTTTTGTATTGTGTTGTTTGCTTTATATCGACAATAACTACGGCACTCTATTAAAACACTTTTGTATTGAAGAAAGGAGCCAACTTCTCATCAGTGGGGTATGGGACCTCAAAAATAAGCTTTTGCAAGTTATAAGGGATGAATTAAAAAAACAACAATTTACGACCGGAAGTAAATGAGTGTATTGTTTTAAAAAAAAAGGTTTGGCTCCTTGAATTGCAGGTAAATACAAAAAATGTACAACTTGAAGCAGTTTCTAACGATCAATGGTTTCTTTGGAGTGGTTATTGATGGCCCGTTGCAAAGTAACATCTTCTGAACCTGTCTATTAAATCCTCTTTTTCTTCTGGTAATCTCTACTTGCACACAAAGACCCATTCCAGTGTTATCCTTTAAGCCACATGATTTATCTTTTGTGAACTTGTTATATCGGACATGGTTATGATGGATATATGTGATTATATCACTTAACAATTATGATTAAATGAATCAGTTACCTCAGTGAAGTGTAACGGGAATGGTGGCTTAACTAGGGTTCTAGGAACCATAGTAGGTTCATAACCACATCTGCTAAGTTAGTGAAGACCTCCTTTTGCTCAGTTGGTAGAGCAGTGCTTTACAATGCAAGAGGTCTCGGGATTGAATCACATCGGGGACATTGTATTTTTTGGAGATATAATATGCTCTATCTACTGTTACAGAAGCATGAAAATTAATGTTGGTAAAAGTCACATGACATTATAAATATTAAAGTGAGATACGGCGTTAAAATACAACCACTATGATATAGCTGGAAACTCACTTCACGTTAAAATACAGCCACTATGATATAGCTGGAAACTCACTTCACGTTAAAATACAGCCACTTCAGTTCATATACTTTAGACAAAATGCAGTGTAGATACTGTACTGATCACCAAAAACATTAGAATATGTGATATTTACAAAACAGTAAAAGCCACATGATTTTGATTGAAATGTGGATGCATAAATACAAGAAAGACTTAATATGGTGAACCTAGGACAAACAGTTGTTTAAAAATTAGAAAAAAAAACAAGCACATATGAGCGTTGTCTACCCAGAACAAATTATATCCATTTCTCGCAACGAAAGTCCCAAGCAGAAACAGAACTGACATTGTTGATAACGACGCCACAGTCGTGGAAACAATTCATTGGTTGACTGGCAGCAAAAGACACATTATTCTTGGATAAGTTAGTTGTGATAAGTACCACAGAAGACATGTAATTATTATTTGCACTCACCTCTTCCTCTGTGTTCTCTACAACTGCCTTAAAGTCTGTTTGATCCTGAAAATAGTCCTCTAAAATGACCTTCAGCTTAGCATTTTTCTTCTCATCAAGGTCATCAGCACACATCCAATAATTCTTGTGTGACACACTAAGAGAAAAAAAGAACATCGCTTGACATGATAATAAAACAGAAATATGGTATATTAAAACCCTTAAAATCAGATTATATTCAATGATCAAGTTTTATATTTCCCAGTGGGGAGAGGGGAGGTGAGGGTAGTGACCTTTTTAATGACAGTGTTTGATACTAGTATCTTGCATCTTATTTTGATTTCAAGTATGCAGGTGACGATCCCTTTATTATATTGCATAACATCTTTGCATCTGCAATACAACTTCTCCACATCAGCTGGATACTGGTGAAGGTTCCCATGACTACAATCCACAGATCTACTCACTGCACCCCTGGGTGGCGGATAGGAGGAACCCTCTCCATGGGGGATTATCAGGTTACAATAACGAAAGTCAGCTGACTGTGGGCAATGGTGGGTACTAAGAGAGTGGCACGATCGCTGCCAGACAGAGACATCTGTTGTAGATGTCGAAAAGGCGTGGTAGGCGCTACAAAAGATTTTCGTCTCTACTCAACTCTCCATACTTTTCTTCAGTGGAAGTCAAAAGTCGTTGACTGGGTTAACCTCTTTGATCCATCCCCTCCCTCGTTCTAATATGGTTTTCATATATGATTGAACTTGTTCTCGTAATGTATGTAGATGAAATACTACTAGCTGGATGTTAAACAATAATCAATCAATCTACACATCAGCTGAATCAAAATGACAGAAATACCAATATAATGAAATAAAGAATAGGTCTCAACCAGAGGAGGCGTGGGTTGTCGTAGTCGTGATCATATGGTAGTTGGATTTACAACTATATATATATACAATCAGTGCCTATCACCACTAATGTTGTGAGTTCGAATCCCGCTCATGGCGAGGTGTACCCGATACAACATTATGTGATATAGTTTGTCAGTGACTTGCGGTAGGTGCGCGGTTTTCTTCAGGCACTCCGGTTTCCTTCACCAATAAAACTGACCGCCACAATATAACTGAAATTTTGTTGAAAGTGGCGTTAAATATCATAATCCCTAACCCCCCAACCAGAGGATACATACCATTACATTCAAGGTATCTACGAGTTATACGAATCAATGAGTAATTAAAAATAACATTGAAAGTACTGTTCATTTTATTTCCAAAAACTCTGCTCGCTAGTTACTTTATTCTAGATGGACGACAAACACAGCATTAGCTGCGGAACCGTAGCCCTTATGGTCCTTGGTTAGTTTTCTGATATTTGCGGACCATAGGGCTACGGATTTCACCCTATCAAAAACTTTCGAAAATGCTCGGTGAAAAAGTTGCACCGATTTTTTGCAAATTTTTGTCATGAAATCGTGTGGGAGAACGATCAAACATATATGTATCGTTTCGTTAGATATTTATCTACATTCTTCTATACTTACTTACCTATTAACAATCATTTCCAGCTCGTTATCATAACAAATGTCTCGATATTAACTGATCCCGCCTACTTCGTTCCGCCATCTTGTCATTGTGGTAATATCGAGACAGTTGTTATGATTACGAGCTGGAAATGAATATTAATAGGTAAGTAAGTATAGAAGAATGTCGATAAATATCTAACGAAACGATACATATATGTTTGATCGTTCTCGGACCCGATTTCATGACAATAATTTGCAAAAAAGGTGCGCAAAATTTTCACCGCGCATTTTCGAAAGTTTTTGATAGGGTGAAATCCGTAGCCCTATGGTCCGCAAATATCAGAAAACTGGCCAAGGACCATAGGGGCTACGGTTCCACAGCTAACACAGCATACGCCCGCGAGAATTCCTTCAAAATACATTGTAAGCCGAGTGCAATTTCGCTTCAACTGGTTAAAACCAAAATGCTTAAAAGCTCAACCATTGATCCTACTATGGTGTAATTTTGAATAACAGAGCACAGTAAATGGAAGACGTATGCCTCTGTGTCATGTCACGATAATAAAAACAGATATCACATTTGCACTCATTCTCAGATAATTGGGACAAATGCCTATTTTATTGTCCCTTGAAATATTAAGGGCCAAAATCCGCCATAATATGTCTGTAAAGTCGCTTTCCCAAACACAAAATGCATACATTTTACTTCAAAGAAGAATAAAATTACTCCAATATTAAGTTATAATGTGTCATTTTTTACAAAAATGAATGTCCCTCGCGACATGTAGTTTTTTCTATTGTGTATTCCAATTACAAAGCTAACAATATGTGTCCTAATTTTGCGTTTTCTGGATCCATGACCAATCAGACAGCAAAGATTTATTATAATTTTAAAGCAAATTGTTACGATATAAAAACACTATTCTGAGATTGTATGTCTCTATTTTTGTGACTAGATACGTTACCAACTTTTAAATAGACTTTACAATTATATGATGATCAATCAAAAGTCTATTTCATGTTGTTTTTGATGAGTTGTTCTATAACCTTAAACCGAACAAAATCATTAAAAGATTGGTTACAACGATTAAAAAAATGCATATGTCCATTCAACAGAAAAATGCTTTGTTACGTTAATTTTCAACAGATACGTTACTATGATATTGTCTGTAAGAAAAGTAATTACTTGCGTCAGATACATATAATTGTGTAAATATATTCTTGCATATTTGATCTTTATTTTCAGTATCAAAAAATGTTCTGTTAACAAAACATATTTGATATTAAAGATTTTTAATATTTTTGTCAACAGATACGTTACCGTGTTTAGATTAACGATGCATTACTGCCACATTTCTTGAATTTAGACATACATTCTACCTGCTTTGATTTTTTTCATGATCATTTAATAATCGAGGAAACATTTCCGGCAATACAAAAAGTTTTTGAGGGACAATGCTTAAATACACATAAAAGTCAACATCTTTTAAATAAGGTTACTACTTTTGATGTTTTTGATTTTGAATATTTCAATATTTTTGTGTTCATATATTGATAGTATTTAGTATAAGATATGAATATGAATTATATATTTGTTCATTTCACTAAAATAAATTAAAATGTTGGAAAATTGTTGTAATTCAGGTTTTTAACATTGAGTAATGTATCTGTTTCTTATGGTAACGTATTTGTAATATGCTTTGAAAACATGATTGCTCAATTCCACAAAGTGTTTTGTAAAATAGATCATGTTCCTACAACACAATTGTTAAAAGTGATTTATAAATAAAGGTAACAACAATGAATACCAAATTTTATTGGAATTATCGCAAAAATATATACATGTATAATCAAGGAATATAAAAAAGTCATGAAATGCTCAACACAACCAACAAACAGAACGAACGGCAAAAAAATGTCATATGCTATTATGGGCAATTGTAAACAGACCGCTCACATGAAGTTGAGCAAGGACATTGATTCAGGATGCAACATACTTTCATTATTGGGCCAATAAGAATGAGATAGAAATTTCATGTGTTCTACTTAAGAGTACAATTCCGCTGCGGAATACTTTGCTAGTAAGGAAAGCAGTTTCAAGGACCATGAGGCTACATGCAGTACGCACCAACTGACAAGATAACATATAGATGCGTGGTACACCCTGCTATTGTAAGGTATGCAGAGGTGGTATTGCATCTACATGTAATGGGAGTACAGAACATCATCTATCTCTTCAACATGTTGAAATAGTAGTGAATTATGTGGTATCCACGGAGTCGTTGATTTCTATGAAAGTCGATATTGGGAATAACTTAGTACATGAAGTTGAAATATTTTAAAATGGTTATGTAGCAGTGATCATGATAAACCAGGAAGTTGTCATTTGTTACTTCAAATTAGATGAAACCCTTTACAATGTAGATTTCTTTACTGAATAAGAGTAAACAGTTCTTTTAGGTGCCTCTCAACCCTGATGTCATTAGGGTTGATCGTACTGATGTCTTGTGTCTTGTGTAGTTTTATAAAAAAAAAAAAAAAAAAAACAACTCTACAGCCACCGGAAAATGGAACCGAAGTAAAGAATAAAAAGTTTGATGATTATAAAAATTTGCAACACTCAAGGTGACAATCATTAAAGTGGCATATATTAGACAGATACGTTACCTTTATTATTGTTATTGATTTTGTTGAGTTTTTCGAATTATAATATGTATTTCATACATAACATTTGATATCTACGTTTTTATTAAAGTTTGCAATGTTTAAAGTTTATAGATAATTAGTTCCACAACATATTAAAGTGTTCTCATATTTATATCTATTTTGCAACAGATACTTTACTTTTCATATCAGAATATTTCCATGCTAAAATAATGACAAAAGGTATCAATAATTAAAAAATATATTACATATTTGCAAAACCAATGGCCAAATATTAAAATTTGAACATAATTGGAGTAATATCTTGATATACATTTCTTAGAGAGCAACTAGTTATTACTCTTATTTCTCTGGGCTGTTGTATTTTTACCAAGGTTTATATTCTAGAACAAAAATTCAACTTTTCAATTTCTTTCATGGAAGTATGATACTTTTTATAAGAATTTCGGTATATGTAGAATATTTCCGGATAAAAAAAAATGCACCAGTTTTACTTTTAATGAGAATTTATTTGCTAAAATGACAAATGCAGGACTGTAACGTATCTGTTTTGTCGAAAAAGGGGACCCTTAGTTCTGAATGGTTGAACTTTTTTACAGGCAGAGTTAAGATCAACCACTTAGGTTCCTTTTACATCATATATTTATAAAATATTTGTGCATAGTTTAAGTCGGATTGAACAATATTTTTTTTCCGAAGTATATTTTTTACTACTATTGTCCCGATTTGTTGAGAATGAGTGTTTAGTGCGCATGACACCTGATAACATATTTAAAGGTGTCACATTAAAAGAATAGTTCAAATTTCTTTGATATTTCAAGTATAATTAAGAAAAAATAAGAAATACCACAAACTCAAAGCCAATATTTGACATGTTCTTCTGGAAATAGACAAATCTAGTACTTATTAAGGATTGTACTATGCTCTCTAACAGTACAGTTGCAGAAACACACTGATATCATATCTGTTGTGACGTTTGCAAATCTTAATTTCTAATTAATTTCAGCAAGGATTGGTGAGCAAGCCCATTGCAATTTATGTACGGAAGTTGAATTTTTACCTTGACCTTTGCAAGTTATAGTTCTAAATCAACACAAGATCAAATTAAATTCTATACTAAGTCAAACTCTTACCAGGAGGCACATTTTTATTTTAATTAAATTTCTATAGCCTTACAGTTATTTCATTATACCAGTATACAATGTTGCTAGATTTTGTTATTTCGTACATGCATTGCAATACTATTTAATTAAATATAAAATCTATAAGTTTTCGAAGGCTTGTCTTCAAAATTGATATTCCCCACAGGCAGTCCTCATTGTTTTATACATAAAAGTATGAGCTTTATATTAATAATATGAAACAAAAATAAATATATAAATTCATTAAAACTCCACATATTAGAAAATCTAAGAAATTAAGCAAAACATTTCCAATATCAAAACAAACTGATGAAATAAATGTACAAAAGCTGCATAAACGTTATCAAGGATATCACTTATTGAATTTACCATACGCCAATAATGTTATGAAAACTATGAAAATACCTGGCTTTGATATTTCATTCCTACAAATTTATTACTTCAATATAAAGAAACGTTAGAGAATACCGAAGGTGGAATAAAAATGGACAATCCAGAGAAACTGGCAACATAGGGTACATAAGACCAAGAAAAACACAACCCAATATGTGTTAGATACCACTATAGGTAAACAAACAAACACAAATAATGTATTTATAAATCCTCCCACAAACAACTGGAGGTAATGACGAACCGAAACATTTTTTCTCATACCTCTGTAACGTGTTGGACAGGTATTTCAGATTGGAGAGTTCTGATTTCTCCTGTGCTTGTATACGGCTATGTAGAGCCATGATGACGTCATCGATCTCATCCTCTGTCAGATCACCTGGTGCTCTGAAGTGGAAGGCTAGATCAGTGAATTCTACAACAACTGAACTTCTCTGAGGACCACCAGCTCCTATTTAAAAGAAAATCATCATACATGTACATAATATATACAATCACACCTGCCCATGCGGTCACCTCTATTAACCAATCACCTTTATTAATATATGACATTTTTTTGTCCTGTCATAGACAAACTCATATGAATTGAGCCTCTGTTAAAAGGCCACCTGTATTATAAGGCCAGTTTTATTTTGTCCCAAAGGTGACCTCTTAATACAGGTTTGACTATCTGAACCTGAAACTAATTTGTTTCACTTCATCATGTTACGATTCGTATTTGTATTTTTAGCATTTTGGTAGATGACTGCAGGTATAATTTGAATGTCCTCGAATGTAAAAATGCTTTACTAAAAGTTTCCTGGTTAATATGTACATGTTTTATTTTAGAATAGGGTTATATGCTATGGGTGTTTAAAGCCATTTGCAATTATATCGTGGCGGTCATTCCTACTGGTGGAGGACATTAGAGTACTCGGAGAAAAATATAAACCGACCTACCTGCCAAAGGTCATTGACAGACGCTGTCACATAAGTGGTGATAGACAGTGTATACATATAGGTAGATGTAAATCCAACTACCATGGTTACCATACGATTACTGACACGATGGTTCATACTTTACAGACAATAGTAATGTATCTATAAAACAGAACTCATCAGATGCTAAATAGTATGACAATTTAATTACCATTCATGTTCCACATGAGCATTTTAAGTTCCCTTTTGACAGGACCTGAGTCCCATCCCATACAATCACTGATGTCTACCACTGGAAATTCAACACTTGCTTTGTTTGCAAAATTTTTCCCATCTTTCTTTGCTTTGGCAATGGCCACTGCTACAGGAGGGCACTGAAAGATAAAGTGGCATGTATAATTGTATTCAAAGCTATTTTTAAACAATATTACCTGTATTGTATAACACGGTCACATTTTTGTGCATGTCCCAAACCAGTACCTGGATTTATAACTATATATATATATATGTATATATATTTGTCATGGTCTAATTTTTATGTTCAGTGAGTTCTGAAATCTTATTCTGATCATAGTGATTGCCTGTTTATATTGGTTACCTTAGACAATTATATTTGGTTTTGTTTCCTCCATTGACATTATAAAATATATAGTCTCTTCAAGATAATTAAAGTGTAGCATTAATACTAAAATTACCATGGGAACCTCTATATAACAAATCACTGTTTATAAAGGTCAGTCTCATTTTTCCCATTAATGAATACTAGTAATGCATATAATTTGAACCTGTATATAACGGGCACCTGCTTATAAAGGCCACATTTTTGGGTTCCACTGAGTGGCCTTTGTATACAGGTATGACTGCGTTTCCAATAAACAAAATACCACATCATCAGAACATTTCCTTGTCCAATAAAAAAAAAATACCACATCATCAGAACATTTCCTTGTCCAATAAAAAAAAATACCACATCATCAGAACATTTCCTTCTCCAATAAAAAAAAATACCACATCATCAGAACATTTCCTTCTCCAATAAAATAAAATACCACATCATCAGAACATTTCCTTCTCCAATAAAATAAAATACCACATCATCAGAACATTTCCTTCTCCAATAAAAAACTAGAAAATTGAATGCCCCCGTTCCCCGTCTCAACCTTAACCCCCCACCCCAATTCCAATTTACTACCTTAACCTTTGGCTTGGTTCTGAGTAATGTGTAGGGGTATAATGCAAAGAAAACGTCTTGAAGAGCCAAAATGGATTTTCAATATAACTTAATTTGAAGGAATGGTATATTATTCATCGGGTATGATGTAGAAAACTTATGTATAGACTTTAAAAGGGGTTTGTGTCTTAGTTTGTGTCTGTAAGACACATACAATGCTCCCGCGGTTATAATTGCAAAAGGGTAAACCAATGTTTTGCTTCTTCAGCATCAAGCAGAAATGACTGAAATAAATGAATCTGTACCTAACAATGTGAAGTTCGATTGATTGATTGATTGAATGGGGTTTAACGCCATTTTCAGCAGTATTTCAGCCATATCGTGGCGGTCAGTTTTAGTGGCAGAGGAAGCCGGAGTGCCCGGAGGGACACGCAAGTATAAGGAGCGTTGTTTACAAGTTAAGAGGTTTCAGTGGCTAAGTTCATATAAGCATAATTTTGTAAAAAAAATTGTTGAAAATCAAAATCCATATATGCACACCTTCAGTGTTGGTACTAACTGTCTACAAAATATAAAAGGTCAGGCTCAAAAACTGTAGGAGTTAGCCGGACAAACCATATATCCTATATGGGGGCATAAATGAAAAGTCCAACTACCTGTCATTTTGAGAATATTTGATGAAAATCAAAATCCTGTGCACATGCACACCTCCATTATGTGTATAAACATCCTACACAATATTAAAGCTGTAGCTCCAAAACTGTAGGAGTTAGCGGGACAAACTATGCATACTATAGTGTGACGAACGGACGGACGGACAAGGGTAAAACAATATGCCCCCGACCAATAGTCGCGGGGGCATAACAATACCACATCATCAGAATATTTCCTTTTCCAATAAAAAATAAATACCACATCATCAGAACATTTCCTTCTCCAATAAAAAAAAATACCACATGATCAGGACATTTCCTTCTCCAATAAAAAAAAATACCACATCATCAGAACATTTCCTTCTCCAATAAAAAAAAATACCACATCATCAGAACATTTCCTTTTCCAATAAAAAAAAATACCACATCATCAGAACATTTCCTTCTCCAATAAAAAAAAATACCACATCATCAGGACATTTCCTTCTCCAATAAAATAAATTCCACATCATCAGAACATTTCCTTTTCCAATAAACAAAAATACCACATCATCAGAACATTTCCTTCTCCAATAAAAAAAAAAATACCACATCATCAGGACATTTCCTTCTCCAATAAAAAAAAATACCACATCATCAGAACATTTCCTTCTCCAATAAAA
>MJUT01004237.1:268258-280163 GCA_002080005.1 Gigantidas platifrons | reverse complement strand
AAATTAAATAATATTCTTGTTTAATACTTGTTTTCTTCCAAAAATTAAACAATTCATATACAACGTTAATTTCTGATATGCAAATTAGATAAACATTTTTTTCATGTTGAAAACAAAATAGAACCACAATATTGGAAATCTGACCACATAATATAGGAAATTCCAAAAATTATTATAAATTTAGACAGTGATAGTGACACTGATTCAGAAGGGGATCATGACAGTGAGGGTGAATCTACTGATGTGTACTGGTCAGAATAAACAACTTTTTCAGGTAATTTTGTTCTCTATTATTAACCTCTATGCACATAAAGGGAATGGGTAGTTTGTATGTTTTTTAAATGCTCCACAATCAGTTATGTAATAATGTATCATTATTATTGATTTTTACCTGAACAGGTGTAAATCTAATTTGAATATTGTCCATATTTGGTATGGTCAGTATGTAAACATCTGATTTAACATGCTAATGATGAAATCAGCTGACTTGCTGTTTGCCAATACTGACCACATGTTGTTGTTCATTTCAGTAGTAGTTACTCCCATGTTTATTAACATGACAAAATGACATGAATTTTACAATTAAGTCCTATGGCAAACTTTTTTTTATACTGTAATGACTTTTTTTGAAAAATTCACCTATAATATGTATTAATCAGTCCTTAATATATTGTAATTAAAAAGAAAATCTGACAACCCATTGCTTTTTTAGGATTTTTTTTCCCTATTTTCAGAGTCACCAAACAGATTATACCTGTATATATCAGATAACTAATATTCAACGATCTTCCCTAATGGACTGTCAATAATAGAAGCAGAAGAATTAGCTGACGGAGAAATTAACTGTCGGACATAAAGTAAATAAATTAACAATTATAGCGAGGTGAATATCCGTTGTTATCAACCAGAAAGGCTGTTGTTTGCCCATCTTGTTTTAGCACCTGATTAACGGCAGGATTTTATTTGCCTTGTCGGTTTCAAAGAAGGTATATATTAATGTGACACTTGGGGGTCAATACTGAGTAAATGTTAGCAATTTATTATTATGTAGATACAGTATCAATAGCAGACAAATCTGCGCACAAGTACTAAATAAACGTTAGAGAATTCCGAAGGGCAGTGCCAGATTTAGGACAAATGAGGCCCTGTGCTAGTTAAGTTATGAGGCCCCTTACTTGGTCCCTGAAGGAGGTAAACCTGGTAGGCTTTGTGGCACACTCCCATAGACTAGCATCTCTATCATTATGTCTGGAATTGCTCCGAAACACAACGCCTTCAAATTTAAAATTGCATCACTTAAGCAAAAATCCATCGTAAAAAAATGCTTGGCAGGAAGATGCCCCCCCCCCCCTGGCCAACGGGGCCCTGTGTTTAAGTACACCTAAGCACAATGGTACATCCGGTACTGCCGAAGGGGCAATTAAAAATGGACAATCCAGAGAAACTGACAAATAGGGTACATCAGTAGAGGACAACAGATGAGTACATGGAGACAACCACCAACTTTCAGTAAGTCAACATGATCCAATAACGTATCGGATACATCTGGTCTTAGACGGTGGTCAAACGCTCAAACATAAGTGATAATAAAACCGATTCCATATGTTCCTATCATACGATATAGCCAGGGATCCCTTACTTGTAAATTATGCATATTCAAATTGGTAGGGGTACTCGGTGAAAACCACCACACAGGCCACAAGTAACAAGTTCTATCAAGGACACCTCACCATGAGTGGGTATCGAACTTTTATGCGACGCGTGTAACGACCTCCTTAAACAAGAAATGTGTGCATCACAAAATACACCCGTCTATATAAATTATCCAATATACAGAACTAAAGTTATCATGTGGAAACGACCCTGTTGTCAAAAATTCTATGTATAGCAACGGTGCACTTGACCTTTGACCTAACGACCCCAAAATAAATGGGGTACTTCCCCTTCCCCAGGGAAAGCATGTGGCCAAGTTTGGTAAATATCCGATATACAGAACTAAAGTTATTGTGCGGAAACCTGTGTGGACGAAACCCGCCATACCCAATCACATAATACAAGACGGTCGTAAAAAAATGGAAGCATATGTTCATGCGACACTGATACCCACGATAAAAGCTAAAGTGAACAGCTACTTTTGCCGGAAAATCACGGGCCATAATTTCAGTCAGAACGAATACAGTGGAAAAGTACGGATTCTAATCTGGTCTTTGTTGTATGGTCCCTAACCTTCGTGAATAAATTTCAAATGATATATGTAAGAGGGACTTAAGTTATTGAGCAGTAACCAAACACGGTTCGTGCGGACGGATATGGGTAAAACTTATTAACAAGCAGGATTTTATCAACATGTTAAACGTTGTATTAAATGGTAAACATGTGTAGTCTACGCTTTGTATTTATATAAAAAGATAATAGTAAAAAATGTCAAGTAACTTCTTGCTTCATTTTCTTACAATTCTATTTTTCTGTAAGCATAGACTATAGTGAGACATTTTAAAATAAGACATTATTTTAATTCTTGCCGACATGACCGACATATTCTAACATGGTAGTTTCGAATTCGTTTGGTAGTTGCATTTATTTTTATCTTCCTATTCTATCAGTGTCCAAAGTCCAAAAACTACCAGTAATTAATGGATTTTTTGGAGATTTGGTTTTATTTACTTTTTTTTATGGGGGTTGTTGCATATCCTCGTCTTTGTTCTTGAAATTCGGGATTTTGCCATTCTAACCGACATTCTGCTTCCTTAAATGAAATAAGGTTATTTAATTACTGACAAAATCTACTTATATTTTCCAGTATAACATCTCCAATGCTAAAGTGTGCCCTATTAAACAAATAAATCAACGTTTCCAGTTCCTCAAACTTCTCTATAATTCAATTCCTTTAAAAATCGGCCATTTGAAACTATTTCAATTTGAATGTTGAATTCATTGCATATTTAACTTTTTAAAAACCGACAAATTTCAATTTATATACTTTCAGAAATAAATTGATATCATGTACACAACCTCCTTGCCTTATATCATTACAGAAGCAACAAGGTAATTATTTATGCTATCACGAAATATTGAAAACATCGGTTGATATGTTTACAAATACTAAAAATGAAAGTAGAAACGTGTCACTGGTGTAGGACTATTGACCTTGAATGTCACGGGGTAAAATTGAGACAATTGATATAGTCGGAGAAAATCTTTTAAAGGAGCATTAGCTACGATTTTGACCCAAAAAATTATATGCTTTGGAAATTGGTAAATAGCTTTAAAATGATGAAATAAAGGTAAATATTTCACATTAAACAGTTTATCGAACCACTTTCCGCCTTTTGAGAACGAAAATTACCATCGATTACTTATTTGCTTGCAAGCAAATAATTTGATCTCGCGAGTAGTCTAGAACGATTCGGCGAGTAGTCTAGAACGATTTGGCGAGTAGACTAGAACGATTCGGCAAAAATGGCGCATTATATAACCCGTAATAGTGAAAATATTTCTATTTCTGACCGGATTTTATAAAATACGATAACAATATAAAACAAAATACCAGCAGAGGTGGAACAACAACTAGAATTTCTTACGAATAAAAAAAATCAACAACACAAACCCACATGGTGACCAAGGGCAGCAAGGATGCACATTATATATATCATATCCATATGAAAGGTATCAGGGAAAAGTTTGTGCTCAAGTTTGTATAAACATCACACTTTCTGGGGTTATGGGTTTAGGAGTTATGGTGTTAAACACCATTTTCAACAATATTGCAGCTACATCGTGACGGCCAGTTTTATTAGTGGATGAAACCGCAGTACCCTGAGAAAGTCACTAACAAACTTTATCACATAATGTTGTATCGAGTACACACAAACTTTAGGATATTTACCATAACATCATATGAATAACGAAAAACAACAACAAAGCTTTAATAATGAACAATCCGTAGATCGGTCATATACAGCTTGGGTGATATTAGTACGCAGATAAAGCTAATGAACTAGAGTCCTTAAAGAGAGTGTAATTGCTTATATTGATTTTTTATGGAATTAAATCAGTTTCGTGTGTAATCTGAGTATATTTCATATTAATGTAGATATTATACGAACACAATTTCTGAAGAAGAAAAAAATAACCAAATTACAAACTTTGTAAACGAAATACTCTATTACCCTTTAACAAACACAGAAAATTGTAGCAACTATTCTTTATTCTAACAGAGTGAAGTTTGACACGCTTTAGAGAGCATTAAACTTGCTATCAAATGTCATTACATTCAACTTGTGTGCCAGAGCACTTGAGTGCACCCTCGGTTTTTAGCATGGTTCGAGTTGTTCAATCAATGTTTAGTTTCCTGTGTAGTGGTTTGTGGCCTATTGTCTGTATTTTTGTACTTTTTCGTTTGGTCATTGTATTGTCTGTCCTCCTTCAATTTACGGATTCTGATTACCTCCCTTTGATATCTTCATACTTTTATTGTAGTAAAATAAAATAACATATGATAATGGTAAATGGATAACCCAAATAATTTCATTAAGTTGTCACCATCTCAATAAAACCTTACCTTCCAGCTGTCAAATACATGTTACACTTCAAAAACGTTCATATATATATTTATTTGTTTATTAATTGACGATAATATTTCAATAAAACATGTCTCAAATTACAAATTGAATCCTGAATATTGACAAAATCATATGTTTTCCTTGATACACTGAAGTTACAAAATATTATCTATAATTTTTTTTTCTTCTAGTTAATGAGATTATGGACCTGGCTATATTTCAAGATGTTCCTTACAAAATTGACTCAGATTGTAGTTTCTGCATGCAGTGTTGGCCATCTTTGATTTTGAATCAAAATTATAAAAAACAAAAACAAAAAAAACAACAACAACAACAAAAAAACAAACAAACAATACACATCAACTTAGTAAAGAAAAATAAAAGGAACACCCATGAAGTTTTATACGGCGTGGGTTCGCGCCCTGCTTTGTAAATTACAAAAAGGGTGCATTCGGCTCGCAGCCGCAAGTGATAAAGTTTACCAGTTGCTTGCCCATGGTCGGTGGGTTTCTCCGGGCTTCTTTCACCACTAAAACTGGTCGCCATGATATAGCTGAAATATTGCTGAAAGCGGCGTTAAACACCAAAAATCAATCAATTAAATCAATCAATCATGAAGTCTTAAGAATCTTATTTACATATCCAAGATAATAGCATTAAATACTATGTGAAATTCATCGACAATATCATCCAATCAAAAACGACAGTTCTTGTTTTCTTTCGGAGTTTCGTTTCATCATTATTTGGTTTACACTTCGCAATGTTGACACATCAAGATAAAATCTGGTCTTCATGTGAAGATTGAGAAAAAGTCTGAAGATACAAAAACGGTTATCAGAAGAAGCAATTCTGAGAACAGACAATAAAGTAGCCACAAGAAAAAGAACAACAAATAATGACCTACAAACCACTGCATAAAAAACTAAAGATTGATCAACACGAACCCCACTAAAAACCGGGGTGACCTCCGGAAGGTACCCTGTGGGGAAAGTATTTTGATTTTTTGATAACTTGGTCACCTTGTAGCTGGATAGTTATTAGTTTTAGCATTTAAACGATATAGCTGTCGTATTTAAAGAAATAGTACCCAAGCCTGGTAGATATTGTAGTCTTTGTTTTCATTTTCCACCAAGATGAATGGTTTCTATATCAAGAATACATCTCGGGGGTGAATTACGAATGTTTTGGGAGTATTATTTTACAATGTTGCAGATGTATTTCATAATAGTCTTTTAAATACGCAGATTAATGACTCGTCCACTAAAATTGTTTCTGCTATGGGATAAAATAACTTTTCTTTAGGCAGTTATAGGCTCAAGTACAATAGATTTCTATAATCGAATAGAGAACGTGGGTTATGGTTATGGTGTTTAACGCCACTGTCAACCATATTTCAGCCATATCGTGGCGGTCAGTTTTATTGGTGGAGAAAATGGGAGTTCCTGGAGAAAACCACCGACCTGTCGCAAGTCATCGACAAACTTTATCACATAATGTTGTATTGAGTATACCTCGCTTGGGCGGGACGCGTAATAGAGAACGCCTTTGGTTAATTTACAATTAATGAAATGTTACCTCCCCACAAATGTATATACTGTAGCACACGATCCTTGAAATCGGCATATCAAATGCAAATACACACATATTAAATATAAGTAAAAAAAAACACGCCACAGGGGTAAAATTGACATAAGAGACTATCAAAATTTATACTTAGACACAATTTAAAGTAATGGAACAATGCTTTTATTGCTGTTCTACATTTTTGTGACAGTAAGGTCGTCTTAAACAATGAGCTTACACTGAAATGAGCGTGAAGCTGCCCATAGCCAGCAGTTGATTCGTTCTATTTACTCAGGTCGGTAAACCCTTCATCTGATAAACTGTTTTTGATGTTCATGCTATTTTTGGTGTATAGAATACCATAGCCCAGAGGCGTGGTTATCGACAATAAAACGAAATACGATAATAAGAAAACTAGTTTTAAGTGGGATGACTAATTGGATGGACTGGATATATGTCTTAAAAAATAACATCTAATTAAAGATTGAAAGTTGAAGAGGTGTTAACATCATACACTCGTTCATGATACATCTACAACTATATAAAATGTAGAGAATGCAGTATGTAAATATTTACTTCTTACTCCCAATTGAACGGTCAACGATATACGGGTTATTTGGTGTATATACTGCGAACTTCCTTTCCAAGTACATGCTGACCATCAACTGAACAGTACGATCATACCTTTAAATGTACAATGTGCTGACAATCGATCGAGACGAGTACTTTAGGAAATGTCTTCTGATTTCTCCGTTAGAGAAATAGAAATACTAAATCTATTTGAATACAGAAATGTTTCACTGAACAGTTTTCTTTTCCAGAAAAAATTGCAAACAAAAAAAGGTTATATGAGGTTGATGGCAATAATAGACATACATTTTCCCTTTTTACTAGAATTTCATCACTACTTAACATGCTCCCAACATTCTTTAAAACATTTGGCTTTCCACTCTTTTTAACTATGAACGTATCTAACGAAGGTTATTTTAAAAAATAAAAACGCGTCGTACGATATTTATGTGTTTACCAAATGATTTAAAGACGACTTTCAACTCCAACGGAAAACGGACACTGCTAAATGTACCAAAATGACCTAAGCATGCACTGAATAAGCTGTACAATACAATTTTCTTATCCTCAAAGGCTTTTTAGATCTTGTAAATGACATCAAAAGCAGTTATTAATTACAGAACTGAATATATTATCGTAAAGTGATCTGAATCAGATTATACATTTATTGCATGCTGGTGAGGGGTAATATGAAAATTTATTCACCCAAGAGTATCATATTCCCCCGAGGGCATCGCCCGAGGGGAATAATGATACTCGTGGGTGAATAAATTTTCATATTTCCTGTACCCGCATGCTATTTATGTTTTATTATACCGAATGAAACCAAGAAAACACATAAATATGTAAAATACTGCTGGCAAACATATTCTAAGTCCATTAGAACGTCGTCTCAGGTATTTTAAAACCACATTGTACATAACGGTTGCCTGCAAATGATGCGCTCCGAGTGTCTCTGATGTTTTCCTGTCAAAGAACGATAGCTCTGGCCGGAAAATCCGCTAGGCTTCCGAAGTGGTGGAATATGATTTTTGTCCTATGTGATCACGTGTTCTGATTTTTACCCATTGTCCAATCAAATTAATCTATTTATGGTAATTAATATATGAGGTATAATAATTATGTTTATAGGCGATAACTGTAGTGTATTTGAAAATTTCACGGTATCAATTGGAGATTTGATGGTCGCAAATTGAGTTTACTGGCGATGCGATAATTGATTACATATTATGTCTTATGATAATGGCATTGTGTACTATCTATTATCATCCTTCCCTCCCGCTATATCTACCTGCTGACCCCATAAGAAAAACTCGTATCAAAGTTCACGTGATCTGAGCTGGACTTATCAACAGTGAGCAGGAGTTATCACCAAATTCTCCCAACATTTAAACGATAATTCCTGTGAAGATGACAAAAGTAAATACAATTCAGCAACACCATTAGTTAGTTAACATTTTATTTTTTAAACATATATCAAATTAGGAACTGTCGTGTCAGCAATATCAACAAATATCGTCCTACAAAAATGTACTTGTCACAATTCTTGATAACCTCTGCTGAGACGTCATAATTTTTATCAATCTCTACCCAGAGTTGTCGGTCCTTATACTCACTCCAATCTCTGTCAACGGCTCATGCCAAGAATCTTGGCAAAATCCGTTTATTAAAGGGTAACTTGATATAAACCGGTTATAATGACCCCATATATTGTAAAATGTGTAGAGAATACCATATAACTAATATTTGAGAAGCTTCTTTGTTTATTTTCAAACGAAGATAAGTGATTATTTTCTCTACGGTGATCAGTCATACAGGGCTGTTCTGGTTCCTTGTTGTAATAGCGTCTATAGTTGCTGATCATTACACTGGTAATATTTTATAAAAAGGAAACCAGTTTAATACAAAGGTAGACTACTTTTTAGCCGTTGACAGAGATTGGAGAGAGTGTAAGGACCGACAACTCTGGGTAGAGATTGAATTTTTATGACATAAGCGAGGCCGTGACCTTTGTGTTTTCTAAAACCGGAACGGCATTGATAAACAAAATCGTTGAATCCTATTGCCTACTTTGATGTTTGTAATAAAAAAAAACAATGAATATCACCATTAAAGGAAAACTTCAACAATCTTAACATTTATATAAACCTGTAAAAATGAATGGTATATTTGCAAACTACCTATGAACTATGTTTTGGGGAAGCGTATTTTGAATATTTTGAATCATGTGATTTTTCCCGAGAAAATACAAATATAGATGTATCCGTATTTATGTTTGATTTAAGGATGATAAACATGTCATCTGAATGTGAATGTGATTTATACTGAAAAATATCAGCCTGCTCGACAGAATATGAAGTTTGTGACTCGTTCGCTTCGCTCACTCGCCACCAAACTTCATATTCTGGCTCGGCAGGCTGATATTTTCGGTATCAATGAATTCACATCCAGATAACATATACATATTTAAATGATGGTTAAGTTATCCCTATGGTTTCTGAGTATATGTTATTGTACGGCGACTATGCTGTGCTGACAGTAGACCACATGGTCCTTTGGACCAGATGAGCAAATCATTTCTCATTTCAAGAAAAGTAAGTTTGAAATTGAAATTTTCATATACTATAATTAAATGACTTCGATTTTAGTATATTATATCTTTTTTTATTTTCATGTAAAAGCATTGTCTGAACTGTAATTATGTAGATACAATTAATTGTGCAATGAATATACAGAGACACTAGATGCATATTACGCACGAGTGATTGCATGACACAAAAAGAGCACATTTCAGCTATATCATGGCGCGAACAAGTTACTTTTTAATGAGATGGTAGTGATACGTTTTGTACTAGATCAACAAGCGGAGTCGGATGTGTATAGTGTTAGCCCACTGCAACAACACACCACGAGTAGACATGTCACTTCAATTAAGAAAATTTAATAATGCATGGAATCCATGGATACTGTGTTGTGAATTTTGACATGGGTTGGTGGATAAAATTTACCAATATCCGGCCGACCCATGTTAAAACTCACAACACAACATGGCTTTCATGAATTGTTTCGATTCTGATATGTCTAACAGTACAGATACGGTAGTATTCTTTGATGGGAAAGACGGTAATTTATATTTACGTTTGCGGGCAATGTCGCACAAAATTCATGCTGCCAAATTCGAGCAGACGACAACTAATGTGCTTTTACGCGCTTTAATTGCACATCGCATATTTATTAATTTTGGATATGTTTATTATGTTCAGTGAATATAGATGTTTAAAACGTTAACGTGACAACCGTGTAAATAATTTTATTTTGTGATTTTATCACCTGACTTAAATGTGTGCACCATGCATGTGCTAATAATATTTTGCCATCTAAATAAATCGCTCGTTTGTTTGCAAAGCGAAAGAAGGACGTCATATTAGAATCACAAATCAGTCTTTGTTCTTCCTCTACAGAGAAGCAACACATACCAATCTCATAGTATTGAGCTCAAACCATTGATCTAGTCTACTCAATGCTTAGTTCGAAAAATAATATCACACCAATGTACATTACTTTTTCGAAGAAACTTGACATTTACACTATTACACTCTTATAATTGGAGCAAAGATTAGTATCCGGTAGAAATGGCCATACTATTTCTGATGCAAACAATAACGCATTCAGTTTTGTTGTCTCTGATCGCCGGTGATTTATAGAAATAAAATGAAGCAATATTTAGCTTCATAAAATCGACATATGACGCACATATTTAACTATTTATAGGAATACAATGTCGTCGTCATTGGCAGTGTTAAAATACGTAACGTTAATACTACCATAACTGTATGAGTGAAAATCATTTATTCTGCAAAATTCATACAATGGCTTGGACAATTAGTCGTCCATTCAAAAGTAAAGCGTCGGTTAGGTGAACCATTCCGCATTGGGACGTTTTTTCTTGTTATATTAAGTCAACAAGTCTTGCTCGTTAATCAAAGAGCCTGGGCCATTTTACCGCTGTTTTATTTCACTTGTCAAAATCGATTTCTTGTGTTATTTTTAAATCATCGGATGCTATTTAAAGAGATACAAACGTCATGAATTTTACCTGTGAACAGGTATTCCCCCAGCTGTAAGGCCGCAACTATTGTTGTCTTCGTTAAATAATTTTTCATACATTGTCTATTAACGACAGCAATTTTTACGCTATTTCTGAACAAGATTGACATGTTTAGCTATCGTCATTAAGAAAAGAGAAACATAAGGCTCACATGGAAATATAACATATCAAATAAGATCAGACATAAAACAATATTTATTCTTCATATGTTTGAAATTATTCAAAATTCATGTGCTTACCAAATATATATATTTCGTGAACATTTGGCAATATCTAACGAATATCCCATGGTTGTGAATATTTGTAGACTGCTCATCAACAAAAAATCGTATGAAGCGATCAGAAAGGTAACATTATCCAACCAGTTGATACAGACGTATTGTCTTAAAAATATGCAACAAAGATCTAAATGTGCCATTAGACATTCACCATATAGGTAGATCTCCTCCTATAGGAGAGGCAAAAGATGGCAAAATATCCATCATAGTGAGGTTTCTTACTTACAGGCAGCGACACATGGTTTTCAGTAACAAAAGGAAGCTAAAGGGTAACAAAGACAAAATGTTCATAGCTGAAAATCTCACTAAATACAGATATGATCTTTTAAGACAGCTAAATGGCATGAACAAGATTAACAATGTTCATTCTTTCTCGACACATGATGGCTCCATATTAGTAAAGGAAAGGGAGAACTCCAAAGTCAAAGTGATTAAGAACCAGTCAGATGTTGACAAAATGGAATAATAAAAAAAAGTACTAAACAAATCAAAGTTATTATGCAATTTTTGTTTTGATATTTTCCTTGTATTGTAACATTTCTTTTTTTATGACTACTGTATGATTATGTTATATGATTGTATTTTGACTTATTACTATTATTATTATTATTATTATTATTGTAATTGTTATAATCTCCCCCTTTCATTTTAATTTTCTCCCAAGAATATATATGTAAAATTATTTACATTTCTTTTATTATTATTATTATTAGTGCCAGATTGAGTTCAAATGCTTATATACTTGTGTTTATGTTTACATTGCACACGTGCCCTTATTGATAAACATTGATTGTTCCTGGTTAAATATAGAAAGAGTGTTATTC
>MJUT01004237.1:223486-252115 GCA_002080005.1 Gigantidas platifrons | reverse complement strand
AACAATCCAGAGAAACTGGCAGCATATAGGGTACGTAAGATGGAAGAAAAACAATACAAAAACAATCCAGAGAAACTGGCAGCATATAGGGTACGTAAGATGGAAGAAAAACAATACAAAAACAATCCAGAGAAACTGGCAGCATATAGGGTACGTAAGATGGAAGAAAAACAATACAAAAACAATCCAGAGAAACTGGCAGCATATAGGGTACGTAAGATGGAAGAAAAACAATACAAAAACACAAGTTTACAAGTGAGATGGATGTCCGTTTACTATCTTCCAGATAATTGGACGGGTCATCAATACATTCTTTCGATACATTCTTGATTTATGGAACCTATGTTTAAGAGGATCAATGTCATATCTCTCTGTATGTGTCATCGTACTATTTGCTGATAAAACAGGTAATTAATATTGGTCGATAGCGTTCATCGTTTGATTAAGGGGTTTTATTTTGCACGAGCTCTGCTTGAGCTGAATTTAAATATATATAATACCATATAGAGTATATAGCGTTTTATTCCTGGGGATAAATTATGGTATAGGAATAGGAACCAGTTTGCCCGTGGGAGGTACAGCCCCTTCGCACGTTGTGTATGCTTGTTGTGTGCACATGGGATGAAAAAATACAAATCGCTAAAATAAAAACGTACATATCGATTTAAGAAATATATCATGGAAGCCAGAATGTGTTGGGAGTTTTAACATGGATTGGCGGATATTAGTATTTTATCCCGAGCCAGAAGCGAGGGATAAAATTTACTAATATCCACCAATCCATGTTAAAACTCAAAACACATTCTGGCTTCCATGATTTATTTCGATTCTGATATGTCTAAGAGTACAAATACGGTAGTATACTTTGATTGAAAGATGGCAATTTATACTTGCGGAAAATGTCGCACACAATTTATGTAACTCGAATAATACTGCGCCCTCTATCGGCATTATTCGGGTCACAATTTATGGTGCCAATGGAAACGTCAGTCACATTCATCGGCGCATGTGCTAATGAGATAATACGAAGAAATAATTCTGGTTTATTTTAACAAAGGGAAAGAGTGAGGTCATGTTAGAATCTGGAATAACCTTCATCAGGTACGCTCAAAGTAAAAAATATTTTGAAAGCCAATTAATAATATTAAAAATCTTTGGGAGCAAGAAAACAAAAGAGAATAGCCAAAGTCGGCTATGGTCACCTATGCCTGAGTTAGGAGTACTTTAGTTTTTAAGAACGTAAAGAGGACGTCGTGGTCGTGATCGTTGGATTTAACTACCTATATGCAATCAGTGCCTATCACCACTAACGTTGTGAGTTCGAATCCTGCTCATGGCAAGGTGTACTTGATACAACATTATGTGATAAAGTTTGTCAGTGACTTGCGGCAGGTCGGTGGTTTTCTTCGGTTTCCTCCACTAATAAAACTGACAGCCACAATATAGCTGAAATATTGTTGAAATTGGCGTTAGATACTTTAACCCTAATCCTAAAGAAAGTAAATGAATGCCTCGGATTTGGAGAATGGAACGTTCCGTACTTTCGGAAAAGTACGGTGTTTGCTATACGTGGTAGTAGGTGATTCATTGGAATACACATTTTATTAGCTGTCTAGTATCTACTATTTTATCTGTGATTATCAAAATGTTCGTTAATAAGTAGATCGTATCCTCATGCCTGTCTGTTCAATTTATTTAGGTGACTATCATTAATATATAAACAATACTGTTCATAAGATGGTAGGCTACAATCAATGCATCAATGTAAGAAACATTGAAATATTAATGTTAAAATATCGACATTCCGGCGCCTATAAACTGGGTACTCTCCGAAAGGGATTTAATCTTGAATACAAACGTAGATCTCTATTTTATTGCGCACGGCGAGTTTCTGGAATAACCTTCATCTGTTAGCTTAAAGTCAAAAGATTGCATAGCCACACATTTGGGAGTAAGGATGACTCGTGACGAAGATTTTTTTTTATAGGTTTCAGTTGTAAATTTACCGACTTTTATAGATGAAACACATACAAATGTAGATAGTCAATTGACACCCGTCAAAATAGTTTCAATGGCTTCTATATTGTAAGCAATGTCTATAGAATAGAATTATTGAATATGTTGTTAGATGATGCTTTACATCTTGTTATGGCCTTTAACACATTAAAACACTCCATCTCTTTGACATACTTGATACAACATTATGTGATAAAGTTTGTCTGTGACTTGTGGCAGGTCGGGCTTAGGTTTATGGTGTTTAACGCCTCTTTCAATAATATTTTAGTTATATCCTGGCGGTCAGTTTCCTCCACCAATAAAACTGACCGTCACGATAAAATTGAAATATTGTTGAAAGTGGCGTTAAACACCATAACCCTAGCCCCCTTCTCTTTGACATTTGTTATTTATATTTCACGTAATTTGTATGTGCAATATTAACTTCTAAAAGCATTACATCATGACTACCATATCGGGTATAAAGTTTTGTCTTTTCATGCGCGATTTTCTGTTAATTTGCAAATGACTAAATAATTCATACTCATACAGTACGTTTCATCACCAACCGCGCCTCATATTTTGTTAATTTAATTTTAAAACCGATCGAAGTTTACAAAATTTAATTTAGAAATTTCTTTTACCAGTTTGCGGTCAATGATTCTGTGATTTTCCATGTCGATAGTTCTCATGTGAAAATTGACGATTTTAGTGAAAATTGGATGAACCACATACACTGAAAATAATTATTTTTCTATATTTTGTTACATAATTACACTGTGCAAAAAGCACAACCTCAGCATGAAATGTAGTTACAATGGTAAAATGCAGAAATTTACAAGGAATGCATATGCGGCGAACAAAAACTGATAGATAATTATACTATGTAATGGCATTTCGAAATCAATGATTTGAGAGAGACTCATATTTGTCAATGTTGGAGAGAAAGAGAGAATAATTCCATAATATTCGTGTAAAAGGTTGTGACATTTTGACACGCTTCAATTTCACAATAATATGTCGATCTAGAAAACAGTAAGATATTGTTCAAGATTGACTGTAGAAGCATGAGCTTCATGTCTATTCAACAGATATACTAAATTTGAATTCAAATAAAAAAAAAGTGTCATAAAATCAAAGATCAATATATAGGACGTGGCCTTCAGGTTTGACCAGGTGACCTTGCCAAATGTCAAAGACAATTAGTAATAAAAGCCTCAAGCTTCATCGACGTGTAAAATGTTAAAGAGTTTTAACTGTTAACATGTTAAGGCAAATATTCAAGATCAAAGTAAGACAGGAAATTGTCCACAAATATTTCAAGCAAACATAAAAATACTTAAGACATAGACACATGTTCTTGTGGAGTTCGTGTTGCTCAATAGTTGTTTTCTGTGTGGTGTTCTGTAGATCACTGTTTGTCCTTTTTTCTCTTTATTTTTTTTTGCAATTTCGATTTATGGCTTCTAGTTATCCCTTTGTCGTATTAAAGTTTTCCTTTCAAATTTTAGATCAAATGTATGTTTTTACACACCCCAAGCTCATGCAAGGAAAGTGTCATCTCGGAAGATGTAATTACTTGCGTACCTCCCCCTTAGGATGTACTGCGTATCCGACATACCGGCCACAACCACCCTACACATCGTACCTAGGCGAGTCCAATATTGTCTTTTCTAATCGCCATTGTATATCATAAATCATTATCAAACACATACATTGGAACATGAACAATCTGCAGCTAACGTTGTCCGAAGAAAAGCTATTTAAAAAATATTCCCAAGGGATATATAAAACATGTCCGATGGGAGAAGTCATCATCGATTTCCGATCCACACCCGATCTTCAAATCCATAATTGTTAACCGACCATTCATGAAACGTTCCAGCAAAATAAGCTTCATAATTTTCAACGTGATGAAATGAGTTAAAAATGTTTTCAAATTCAAAAGCTATAAGATATGTATCAAATTTAATAATCCATATATTATCTACAATGTATACATCTTTTTCTTAAAATATACATTAGGTGTTTGGTGCCTTATTTGGCAGTCTTTTTCACATCCACAAAATTAATGCACGAGGTTGATAACGCCCTTATTTATAAATTCCAGTCAGGATTTATACCTGGTCACTCACGTCATACCAACTAATCGAACTTACACACGAAATTACGCAATCCCTTAATAATCAAGAATTGATCTGTTTAATATTTCGTGATGTCAGTAAGGCCTTTGACCCGAGTTTGGTTGAGGGGCCTACTGCTAAAATTAGAACGATATGGCATTAAAGGTAATCTTTTCCGGTGGTTAGAGAGTTACATCTCGAACAGAGAACAAGAAGTTATTATCAAAGACACCACCTTATTGAAAGGTAATTTAAAAGACGGCGTTCCCCAAGGATCAATCCTTGGCCCTCTGTTGTCTTTGATATTTATTAATGACATTGCCAATGATATGCTTGGATTGTGTAGATTGTTTGCTGATGATACGTCCGTTGGCGAAAGATCATTTGAAATTAATCATCTGCGTTCTATGGTTAACATTGATTTAAATAATATTACACATTGGGCGAAACAATGGCTAGTCAAACTAAATCCCGAAAAAAACAGAAATAATGTACTTCAGTACCAGGCCCTCTCTATTTGATTTATACTTCTCTATAGATAATATTAAAATTAAACCTGTTGCTCACAAACATCTTGGTGTTACTCTCAGTGCTGATGGAAAATGGTCTAAATATATTAATAATGTTGTTGTCAAAGCATCCAGACAGATAGCCGTTCTGCGTAAGATCAAATTTAAGGTATCTAGATACTTTTCAGAAAATATTTACATGACCTTCATTAGGCCACTTCTTGAATATTCTTGTAAAGTTTCGGAAAGTTGTACAGTTGCCGATGCCGTCAGACTTGAGCAACTTCAACTTGAAACTGCTAGAATCGTCACAGGTCTGACGGCTTATGCAAGTGTGTCTTTTTTATATGCAGAAACCTGGTGGGAGAAACTTAATACCCAGTGATCGGGAAAGTCCAGCGCCATGCGCAATTTGCGCATTAAGCTGAAAAATGGCGCAGTGAAAGTAAAATGTAAGCGCCCGTGTGGCGCACAATAATTTTGCAAGGTTCGGTATCCATTAAACGATAGTCATCAGTCGTGCGGTATTGCGAATTGCAGTGAACCCCTTGAAAAACAGGAAACCCCACTGAATTATGCATAATCGTGTCGAAAATCAGATCATTGAGAAATGCCTATTTATATATTTATCGGACTGTCTCGTGGTTTTTCCTTTGCTTAATGCTGAAGTAAATATAATTATGAAATGTCTAAATACCGGTAAAGAATAACGACCAATACTGTGCCTTTTTTTTAAATGTTACTCCAAATAAACGTTTGTAAATTTGATTTTTGACAAATATGAATCAAATGAATGCAAATTTGTATCAAATCATCCCAAAATTCAATATGAAATTTTATTTCAACGGAAAATTCTATTTCTGAAAGTACGTATCTGCGAATTATTGTTTGCCGGTATTTAGTTGAATTTTATAGAAAAATGCCTCCGAAAAGAAGCAAAAAGACTTTGTTTTCGTTTGTTGGTCGAAATGGAAATAACAATTTCGATCCTGACGATTCCGTGAGAAAAGAAACTTAAAATATGATTGGCTCACAAGACGTACAAGTACCCCCGACCCTGTCTCATCAGATTGTGATGCTAACGAGAAAGACGTCAGCAAATATACCTTCGTGTTCATTGTTGTTTATTGTTAAAATTTACTTGGAATAAAAATTCATTTGAAATGTATGACTTTATTAAGCCTTTTGACCTTTATTTGGTTTACTGTGTGTGTAACCGAGTTGAGAACAGATTCAATAACAAAGGCATGAAAGGTGTATCAAATGTTTTTTTGTTGTTGTTATTCTCTGTAATTTTGATTATATTCAATTTCAACTTGTGAAATTGTTCTTGTTCCTTGTGGTACAAAATGTAAGTGGTTTCTCAATTATATTGGTCAAGATAAGGAAATCTACAATACAAATTTAACTATACATCAGTGTCACTGGATTGGAGAAATGAAGCTTGAAGCCCTAATTTCTGTTTGCCCTATTCGCCCTGATAATTATAATTATGTAGGATATTAAAAATAATAGAAAAATAAGTGATATTTGATTGCTTATAGATATTAAATGGAGAAAGTTTAAATATGTGGCATGGTAAAGTGTATGTTTCGATAATGGGCAAAGTTAAACATTTCAGTCCTTGGAATAACAATGTAGTGAAGCAGGTAAATATGAGTGAATCCAGAGTCTGTAGAAATCACTAGAAAACTGAACAGCAATTCAATTTCAATCAATTATATTTATTTAAATGTTACATGAAAATATGAAAATACATATCTATGTATTATTTTGCTGGAAATTTATTTCATTTACAATGGCCCATTGAAATTCAGAATGTCCCATTGAAATTTTTTTGAAGGGGCCATGGGCCCATTCTGAAAAAAACCTTCAAGATCACTGAATACCTGACGCAAAATCAGAAACATGTCACTTTTTATAATATAGTTAAGGGTGATACCCCCGATTATTTAAGAGATTTGCAGTCGCGGACTGTCAACCAGGCAAACAACTACAATTTACGAAATACAAATATTCCACGGTGTCGTCTTACCCTATATCAAAATTCATTTTTTCCAGCCACTATTCATCTCTGGAATAATTTACCACCCCAATATATCAGAGATTCACTTAGTAATTGCATACTCAAATCTAGATTAAAGACTTACTACAACAATCCAGTAAAGCCTCCTAAATATTTTTCGCTTGGTTCACGTCTGGCAAGTATTCTACTGATTATTCGTTTAAGGCAAAATTGTAGTAGCTTAAAAGGTGACCTTTTTAGATGTAATCTGATAGATTCCTGTTACTGTTACTGTTACTGTTACTGTAACTGTAACAATTATGTAGAAAACAATGAACACTACTTCTTGCACTGTAAATTATTTGTTAATCAGAGAAATGTTATGTTGAACAATATCAGAGATCTCGGGTTAGATATATCCATTAACAATACTTTGTATGGAAATTCAGATTTTACATATATGATGTCAACTGCTCACTTTTCACAAGTGTTCACAGACACATATTAGACAATAAAAGATTTGTTTAATGTTTATGTACTTTTAACTCATCTGACGGCAGCGACTCAATATCAATCACAATATATCTTGCAATAATATGTCATTTTTCTCAAATAATTATGAATGGAATAATGATCTGTTTTTGTAATATATTGTCTAATTAAAGGAAAAGGCCAGTCAGTTGAAAAGTTGTTTTAATTCAATTCATTATAACTTTTTATTCATAAATAACTTTTATTATTTAAAAAAAAGCACATCTATTAACATTAATATACCCAATTAGAAATATGAATATTTGGAATTTCCTGTCGTAGTGTAAGCAGCCATGACACCTCTTTATGTGACGTCACACAGTCCGATCAAGCTAGTTGAATAAATAACATGTATCTGACTCTTCCCAAACATCGTGCCCGTTTAATTATGTTTTAATATCAGATCAACGGCAATACAATGTTTATAATTGTATATCGTTCTAATTTTGTTCTTAATATTCCCATCCCATGTTACATTTTCATAAAACAAAGGAGTTTATTTGTATCGGGAAGGGGGGGGGAGATCTACGTATAATTTCATGTTTTACGTGATTGGCCGCATAGGTTAAATAACTGTCAGTTTTAACTCGTTTTATGCGTACACATGCTTTTTTTTCTTTTTTGTCCCCAATGCTGTCGTACTTTCCTGTGTTTTTCGAGGTCACTGGTCGACGTGTTGACAAGGGTAGTAGTCCTGATCGGTAATTACACCAAAAACAAATTATTCTCACACTTTCCCTTTTAATTTCGTTAGTACAATAAAATGCTTAACATGATGATTTTGTAAATATCAAAAGATAAATATACGACATTATTTTACGATTTACATAATTCTTAATGATAAAATTGCAGCTGATCAATGCTGATAAAATATACGATACCGCTATTATGACGTCACGGCTCTTTCGGAAGAGCTTTAATTGCAGGTATAATCCGATAATGGATTATGTCCCTTGTCTCCTCACATTGCAGAGTTCTGAAAAATGGCGATCCCCATTATTTGGTGCTACAGGCAACTTCAATCACCAAATTCTACTTTACGGTATACTATTTTTAAGATTCATTAACACAAATGTCTTTTATTTATTGTCATTTAAATTTTTACGTAAACTTGTTAAGACCATGGTGTTTTCCTTTAATGATTTATATGTAACGGAGAATACCTAGTAAGTTTATAACTTGTGTCTGATCCATTGTCTGTATTTGTTTGACAATAAATATGTTTAAAGTAAAGTAACCACAAAATAAAAAAAAATTCTAACGTTCCAGATATACAAAATACTGGTCAAAATCTAAACCAGAAGAGGTAAATTGACGAATTAGTTGGAAAAAAACACATTTTTCCCAAAGGATATTCTACGTTTTATGAAACAGTTGTTTTTATATTCTTCCAAGCAACATTAAAAAAAACAATCACGAAAATGGACAAACGTTTCATCCGAAGAGAACGCTCATCAGAAGTTGAGGCAGCAGAGGAATCGGAAGAAGAATTCGAGGTAAAGGGGACACAATCAAAAGAGACAATGTTAGGCATAGACAGACACAATTTGATCAAAATACAATCTTTGTAAGCAAAATGCTCTCTTGTCCTTTCACAAACACGGACAATCGTTGCAAACATACTTTTTTTTTTCTAAAAAAGAGAAGTTTAAAAGGTTTTAGAAAACATTAAACTTGCATACAAATGCCATTACATTAAATTATTTGCTGGAGCATCTGAGTTCACCTCGTGTTTTAGTTGGGTTCGTGTTACTCGATATTTAGTTTTATGTGTAATGGTATCTTCAAACTCTTCTCACTGTACTAGAATATTTAAAACTCTACAAAGGTACTAACTATTACATTAATTCAATGAATCTATGAATGAACGTTTACATATATCTGATCCCCGACATGATGGCTTCCCTATTTTTGGGAACAACTATTGCATCATACTGCAAAAACTATAAACTTAATACATATGGTCAAATCAAATTCATAACCAGGTCTTAAGAATAAGTATTAAACAATATCAACAAATGACGTTTTTATCCATTATCAATAGGAAATGAACATTAATATAGAACCCTTAACAAATGTTCAAATTATCAAAAGGTTAGCACTATAATATGTAAACTTAACCCGATCTCATCATTACTGTATTCAATTCCTTATCAATGCCGTCTTCATCATTTAACCGCCCATTAAATTAATACGTTGACCTTAAATAGCCATTTCTTTACCACGTTTAATAAACAAAAATGCATGCTGAATGTAATCAACGAATACATGCTATTTTCGGATTATTCTGTCTATTCCCACTTTTTGAAAATAGAACATTAGGCAGGAACTGTAATTTTGAATTACGTTGTCTAAACACTGAACCTATGGATTAATTAATTTCAAATAACAGTATTTTGTAAACAATTTCTGGAGGAAAATTACTGACATAAAATAGCATCAAAAGAAATAAACCCAACATAATAATCATCTTACATTCTGATTACATTAATAAAATAATTCGGGGTTAAAGAAACAGATTAATTCTTCAGGGAACAGTTTTATCCTAACTAATTATTCATCTATGCCAGAAACTATTGTGAAGGTAAGCAAGGATTTATAAAAATGAAAATAATAAGAAAAAAGTGGAAAATGCCACACTATCGGAATAGTTGCAAAATCCAACAGAAAAATCAAAAAATCAGAAACAAAATCGATCCCGTACCACACATATAGATGACAACTCTCTTACACTGGCTTTTTACAGTCGCTTTAATAAAAGTAGGGGGTTCAACTAGTTTTACGAGCCAAAAGCTCCTCTCTTGAAATGATGCGGTCATGTAAATGTAAAATGCCAATCCTCACAGTACTCATGCGGGAAAAGAAAGCGGTTAAATCCAACACGTGCCGCTTCTTTTGTTTCAATAGTATTGTATCTGATACATAAAACTGGGCGATCTGTTATTGTGAAGAACACATAAAACTGGGCGATTTGTTATTGTGAAGAACACATAAAACTGGGCGATCTGTTATTGTGAAGAACACAAAGTCATGATAGTGAACCTAATTCATAATACTAGTACTATTAATACTAAAGAAAACCGATGTCCTCAACCATCATTTAGATATTAGATATCTCATAAGGTCATCAAAGGACATAATCAGCCAATACAATAGTCAACTTTGTACCACATTCTAACTATCAATACTGTCTTCGGTGATATGTACACAAGTGACAGAATAGAATACTTCTCCACAAGGTGTTGATATCTTTTTGAACTACTTGGTTCTTATCAGGATTTTCTTGATAGAGGGTTGCTGCTAACAAAGAAGCTACTGAACCAAGGGTTCCTCTTGGTTAAGTTGAAGTCATCACTTCGAAAGGTCTACGGTCGCCACAATGACTTGGTTGACTGCTATAGAATATATGTGTCACAAATGACCACGGATATGTTTCACTTGTCGTAAACACTTCCCGGTCCTTTCTTCATTCATGACTTATCATCGAGTTTGTAACAAGATTAACACGACGGGTGCCACTAGTGGAGCAGGAACTGCTACCCTTCCGGATCACCTGAGTTCATCCCCCGTTTTTAGTATGATTCGTGTTACTCGGTCTTTAGTTTCGTGTGTAATGTTTGAAGATCGTTGTTTGTCCTTTTTCATTTTGGTCATTGTGTTGTCTGTTCTCTTTTGGTCATTGTGTTGTCTGTTCTCTTTTGGTCATTGTGTTGTCTGTTCTCTTCTGGTCATTGTGTTGTCTGTTCTCTTTTGGTCATTGTGTTGTCTGTTCTCTTTTTGGTCATTGTGTTGTCTGTTCTCTTTTGGTCATTGTGTTGTCTGTTCTCTTTTGGTCATTGTGTTGTCTGTTCTCTTTTGGTCATTGTGTTGTCTGTCCCCTTTTGGTCATTGTGTTGTCTGTTCTCTTTTGGTCATTGCGTTGTCTGTTCTCTTTTGGTCATTGTGTTGTCTGTTCTCTTTTTGGTCATTGTGTTGTCTGTTCTCTTTTGGTCATTGTGTTGTCTGTTCTCTTTTGGTCATTGTGTTGTCTGTTCTCTTTTCGGCCATTGTGTTGTCTGTTCTCTTTTGGCCATTGTGTTGTCTGTTCTTCCTCGACTTACGAATTCTGATTACCCCTTTGGTATCTTCAAACTCTTCATAAAAGTGGGCGAGCTCCGTTATTGTGAAGAACGCCGAGACATGATCGTGAACATAATACTGTCTTCAGTCATATGCACGCAAGTGAGAGAATACATTTCAACAAGGTGTTGACATTTTAATTAATTGCCATACAATCACGTCTGATATGGGGGGAGGGGGGCACACACACACTTTGATTTGTGTTGGTGCTATGTCACTGAATCAACAGTCCGAACTGTATTTGTAACTCTTGTATATTTCACGAACAATGATTAAAAGAGCATATTAAGCAGTAGCAGCATCAATAATATTGTTGTTATTGTTGTTCACATGTAGTAAGAAATTTTGAAAACAACAGACAAAAGCTGTAAATCTAAGGACAGACAACACAATGGCCAAAAGAAAAAGGACAAACGGGCAAAGAATGATCTACAAAACACTACACAAAAAAGATGCTTGCATTTTTCATATTAAATCAATGCGAAGAATCCAATATATAAATTCTCTATTTAAGTTTTCATTTACAAAAACGTTTCGACCATCAATGCGAAATAGTTATTGCAAATCGTGTCACCGCACAAGGCTAACTGCGAGCCTCCTGTCGTTCAAAGACTACGATATTCCCTCAACACATGTATTCCTCTAATTCCCTGTCCGACGACTTACTTTGTAAAGATGCTATTAGTCACCCTGAGCTTTATTACGATATAGGTCTGGGTTAGTATTACTCTAGGTAAAGTTCGATCGTCTTGAGTTTTATTTCTATTCATTAATACGTTAAGTGAAAGGCGGTTAAAGAACTATAATATCTTGAACGAGTTGCTCTAACCCTGGTCTTGCTAATTAATTTCCTATTGTCACACCTACAAGTACACGTCAATCCTTATATATTTTAGTATTACACAATAGAATCTTCGCCTTCAATTTAAAATAAATATCATATTTTGTGTCAGTCTTTAAGACATAAATTGAAGTTATAAATATTAACCAGTATTTTTTTTAACAAGAACTCATAATAAATAACTAACACGTGTCGTTTCCTATTGTTTTCATGATATTAGTCTAAATGTAAATTATCCTAACATTATTATTTTTATGACGTTTTATTCCGATAGTAGTTTGTCTAATTTTATAGGACAAATACAATGTAGATATAATTCATATACCATCAACGCTACTGTCTTCAAATGATTCCTCGTGTCACATTCAATAGCAGGTTTATCTTAGGTTTATTATTTTTATCACGTTTCAATCCGATAGTTGTTTGGACTTGCTATTTTACTGAATAAATCAATATGCACGTACGTAGTAGCATTGATACTGTTTTTAAAATTATTCCCCGTGTCACGTAAAATAGCGCGTTGACATCGTCTTATGTTTGTTTGTGTTGGTGGTAGCATATTATGTCTTGACCTTTGGCATGTTTGAAACACGAAATCAACAGCGACTCACAAAAGTCCTTGAAAACTCTCTATGTACCTTAAAGGCTCAAAATATAAACATCTATATAATATAGGATTAACAAATATATTTACTAAAAGTCATGACAAGAAGAATTCAAAATGTTAACGAGAATTTTGTTTTTTGACATGACATTAGACGTCGGTCAAAATTGAAAAAAAAATGGCAAGCTTAATCTAATAAAACTACAGTAGAAAATAAGATCAAAGCAATATCAGGTTGACATCGTTGTTTTGTTGTTGTTGTTGTTGTTAGCGTTGGTGGGCTTATATTGGTTTCTGTCCGTCGGATATCTATGAAACAGAAGTGTATAAATAATAAATATATAAATCTGAATAATAAAATTAACTTAAATATTGAAGACGAAGCGTCACAGTATGTTAACCTCTATTCAGTCCAATGAACAATGCTTCATATACATAAATTTCAGTATAAGACAATAGACTATATGTCGTCAATTCAAGATAAATGTGATATTTCGTGTCAGTCTTTCAGACTTAATTTGTAAGTTGTAAATATTAATCAGTAAATCTTTTAACAAGAACCCCGTAATTAATAACTAAAGTAATTTTTTTTTTATTAGAAAACGGAACAATGTAAATATTTCGTAAACAGTAGATTTTTTTTTAACGCATCCAATGAGAGTTTTGTCAGGAATTTTACTACCATTTTGGAATTGTATAAATATTTACGGTTGAAATTATTTTGAAGACCCTGCTCATCTGAAAAATTACCAATTTTTAGCGTTATTTTGGTCTTTATTTCAGGCTAAGTTCTTCAAAATACGCCAAGTTTTCTCGTTAAATGTGACAGCCAACTCACCGCGGAAGTAATCCCATATAACAATAGGAACGACGGTGGTCCCGCAGCTGATCTATTGTCTCTCGTCGAAGTATCGGAGAAGGCTATTGTTCCCTTCATGGTTAATGCATTTGACTACTTGACATTTATACACAGGCTTACCCGAGATTTACCTGGAAAATGTTGAAAAAAAGATGAAATCATAAATTTCCATTTCCATAACTACTGATTTTTAATTTGACCAAGTTATTTCAATCTTTCGGAAATAATTCGAAAAAGAACGTCTTTTCTGCTAATAAATTCACTGAAGTTAGACATAGAGTACACAATTATTGGATATGAATAAAATTTTATAGGTAAAAACGTTATATACAATCTGTCATTTACAACCGGTGTACTCGTTCAATCTGTAATCATGTTGGACTGGATTCAGCTTTCCTCGTCGTCATCAAAATCAATTATTATTGGAGGAATCTCACTCCTATCAATGCAATTCTCTTTCCCATGCATACTCCTTTTCTATTTTTAATACATGGTCTTCTGCCTTCACCCAAACTTCCTTTATAATTCTGCCAAACCCTACATAAACAAGTTCTTTCACATCTTTCAAACGATTAGTTGTATTGTTTTCTGCAACAAACCCTTTAACCTGTGCCCAAATAAGTTCAATGGGGTTCAATTCGCAATGGCGAACAGGGGTTCTTAGAACTTCGTGACCGAGTAGGTTTGCAATTTTATCAGTTTTAAAAACGGAAAGGGGTTTCTTAAATTTGATTTTTTCATAAAGTTGTTTTTTTTAGTTTCAAGGGGCTGAAAAGGAATGTTGTGTTTTGAAAGATAATCTTGTAAGACAGCTTTTCTCTTATTAAAGTTTGGCACAACAGTTTCTTCAGTCTTGATGTTGTAATAACTGGCATTATCTAAAACGATAACACTTGGGCTTTTTAATGCTGGCATAAGCTGATTTTCGAACGAGTTTACAAAGGTGGGCCCGTTCATTTCTTGGTGATAATCCCCATCTTTAGCTTTGGCAAGAAAAATCAAATCACACCTATCAATCAAACCCTCCTCACGATTACCAGCGTGTAAAACTATCAACCTTTTACCTTTTCCTGAAGGGATCTTTGGGGCATCAGAACCATCAACTGGTAACCACATGTAGTCAGTGGCATGATTCTGATTAACCCAGGTCTCATCCAAATGTATAATTTTATACCCATCCTCTCGAAACTTCCTGATTTTTCGGAGGTAATTAATAAATATTACACCGATCATTTATTACTGATCTCTGATCATATAAAAGTCTCCTATTATCGCCGGATTTTTTGTACTTATAACCACGATCTAATAAGGTTAAAGTAAGCGTTGTTTCGAGATTTTAATTGTATCTTCAATTTCTGTCTTAATTTTTTAGACTGTTGGGGCAATTTTCCTGTTGTACATGCTATGAACGGCCCGTTTAATAATGCAACGGTCAAAATCATCAAGAGGTTTCTTTCTTTCTTTCTTTCTTTCTTTCGGTCTGTTGGATATGGGAGGACTTTTACCGTTTACAACTCTATACACAGAACTGTAAGATATGCCAGCAGCCTTGCATGTTCTTTTAATCAAATGATCTGGGGAATAAAGTGGTTTTCCCCTGGCCTTCTCAAGCTGAAAAAACTTGCATAGATTTAACACAATATTTTTACAATCTGTTGACAAATCCTTTGTTTTACCCATTCTTGCGATGTTTATATATGTCAAGATGTCAAAAAATAGGTTTATGAAGACATTTTATGTGAACCTTTAGAAAGATTTTAAAGTTTAAAAATGGAGTGGCGAACTATGCCTGTACACGTGTCTCTCTCTATCAAGGTCAGATTTACCTGGCTGCTACCTCTAGTTAGTTTACTCCCATCTCTATTTTTGCGGAAAAATCGGAGAAAATGTCAAATTTCAGATGAGTGCAGCAATAATGAAAGGTTATGGTTAGATGAAATGCATATTCTAAAAATGGTAGTAAAATTCTGTACAAAACTCTCGTTTACTGTGTTTAAAAAAAATTGTATTGTTTTCGAGAAAACTCAAATTTTCCGTTTTCTGATCAAAATCTTTTTTAACACGTGTTGTTTCCTATTGTTTTCATGATATTAGTCTAAATGTAAATTATCCTAACATTACTATTTTTATGACTTTTAATCCGATATATGTTTGTCCAATTTTATAGGAGGTTGACATCGTTTAATGTTGTTAGCGTTAGTGAGTCTATAGTGGTTTCTGTCCTTTGGATATGTTTGAAACACGCAATCAACAGCGAGTCACAAAAATGTTTGTGTAGTCTGCGAATGTCACGTAGGCCCAAAAATATACAAAGTAACATAATAAAGATTTCACAATAATATTTACTAAAAGTAATTTATTGAAAAGCTCAAAAGGTTAATGAGAAGCTTTTTCTTGTCACGCATCTAGAGGTTGGTCAAATTGTTAATTGAATATTTAAAAAAAAACACAACAACAAAACAAAAACAAACAAACCAAAAAACAAGAATTTACTGTGTCAAAAGGACACTATGCTCCGCCACTATTCGTTTACAAAGTACAACTATATTGAAAATGCATGAAAATGTTAAAGTTCCATATAACTCCTACAAAAATCAAAATGAAGGGATAATATTATCAACTATATATCATGACCAATTATTCCAACAAATATGAAGGCTATCGAACCAACGACATCAGAGCGATTGCATTCACTAAGTCAACAAGGACAGACAAGGGCACAGACGAACGGACAAATCGAAAAACTATATGCCCCCATACTATCGTACGCAGGGCCTAAAAATTAAGCTTAATTGAAGAAAATTGCATATTTAAAATTAAATTGCTGTCTCCATACCCCCGTCACACTAGACCAAGTTCACACTACGTTTATTAAAAATTGCGTAAAATTAGGTGCACCTACCAAGAACCTCTACAACGTAGCGGAACCGTAGTGCAAACGGGTATGGACCAGTATGGTCTTAAAGGACGTCAAGGGCGTGACAAAATTTTGAACATGTTTGAAAAATTCGTAGCAAGGACGTAGCGCAGATAGGACGTAGTACATTCGTGATGAGAACCTAGTAAACACCTAGAGGACGTGATGGATACGGAGCATAAACTTGCCACGGTCCCCTTTGACGTAGCGCGGACGGCAAACGATTTTATGTCGTTCTTATTACGTTGCCACTGCGTTTGTACTACGTGTATCAAATTTTCATTACGTCCATACCAAGTTTCTGCGTAGACTGGTAAGTTCACACTACGTTGTGGAAGTCTGCAGTATGACCCTATCACGATATCCAAGTTCTTGATACGTTTATGCAACGTTTTCGACAGGTTCCCAGTACTTATGTACTATTGACATGTATTCTATATAAAAACTGAATTCAGATAAAAAAAATTCATCAAAACGTTGAACAATGAGTCACGAATACATGCTTTATAATTTGCTACTTCAAGGACAACAAGCCCTTCTAGAAGCACAACTTGCAATTTTATTGTTAAGGAGACGAAAGAGGCGACATAGAAGACAACAAAGATCATGTTGGGTACGGCCTTGGCTTTCTGTGGAAAGAAGACTGCAGTTTGGACATTACGATAGATTGATGGAAGAGTTACGGATGGAAGATCAACAGCCATTCTTCAATTTCCTTATGATGCCACCGGAAATGTTAGATGCATTATTAAACAGGGTAGGAACTAGAATTAGAAGAGTAGACACACGCCTCAGGAAAGCATTGGAATCGGGCCTCAAGTTAGTTATGACTATCCGACATTTAGCGTCAAGTGACAAGTATCCAATCTTGCAGTACGACTTCAGAGTTGCACGGAACACGATTTCTGTATTTATTCCTGAAGTGTGCCACATAAACATGAAGCTATATCTTGTCCTACAACACAAGATGAACGGCGTGTTATTTTTGAGGACTTTCAGAGACGATGGAATGCTCCACATGCCTGTGGTGCACTTGACGGCAAACACGTTACTATCAGATGCCCACCAGACTGGGCCTTTGTTCCATAATTACAAGGGTTTCTTCTCGGTCGTGCTTCTTGCTTTGGTTGATGCATATTATAAGTTCTTGTGGATAGATATAGGTGGATTCAGGTCAATGTCTGATGCGCAAATTTTCAACGATTCAGAACTAAAGGAGTGTCTAGATGATGGATCTATCAGATTTCCAGATTCTGACCCCATGCCAAATGATTCACAAAACATACCATACTTCATCTTGGGTGATGATGCATTTGGGCTTAGAACCTACCTTATGAAACCGTATTCGCAACACATGAACAATTGATAACAAACTATAGAATCTCAAGAGCAAGACGTGTGGTAGAGAATGCATTTTTCTGGATAATATTATGAGAGTAAGATATCATACTCTACAGAACGCCCAACTTAATATGGAGAACCAACAACATGATCTAGTACCTGGACTTTAGAGAACTACTGCACGCATGCACGAATTCAACAGGGTCGTTGATCCTAATATAGATGCAACAGTAGCTAAAAGACAAAGAGAATACATGCGATTATATTTCAACAGCCCAGCAGGATCAGTGCCTTGGCAAGATCGTATGGTAACAGCACAGTAAAACTACTACTTTTACACACTACTAATGTTTACCGGTATGTGATGTTTACAATATAAATATATTGTATTACTGGTTGTTTCGTGTAGTCAAACTGCGTTTTAATAAAAGATCTGAATTCTATCTCGAGATTATGATTGATGTCAAATCCCATAAAAGAGGCTTTAATGCATTAAGGTCGTAATTCGAATTGTATGGTCGTATTGAGGACGTAGCGAAAACGTGATGGACGTAGTTAGAACTTGATCCAGCACGTAGTAATAACCTACAACGAACCTGGTAAACGTGGTGAAAACTTAACTTGGTAGTAGTATGAACTGGAAAGCGAGATTTATTTTCAAATTTAAGCAAGTTTCTGCTACGTTTATTGGAACTTCTAGGACGTACTGCATTCTCTGTGGTCTTTGTCTGAGTGTGACGGAGGCATCGACAGTTATTTAATAATATTACAATATGGTAAACATGTGCTAGACATATGAGAAATAATAACAAGAAAGGAGGTCTGATTCATTCACAACTGTCTCGAAAAAGTAGGAATATAACAATGGTGAACAGGAACTGCTTACCCTTCCGGAGCACCCGAGCTCAATTCCGTTTTCTTTTTTCTCTCTTTTCTTGGGGGTTGTTGATGTTCAATCCTTATTTTTATGTGCAGTGTTTTGTACATCATTATTTGTATTTTTGTCCTTTGATTTATGGCTTCTGATTACAACTTTGATACCTTCAAACTTTTCCTTTTTATAAGACACAGTCAAAACTAATCTAATTTACCTGTGAAATGAACATTGGGTGAAGATATTTAATAAATAAGAGTGTATAAATTATAAATATATAAACTTGAATAGTAAAATAAACTAAAAAATAAAGAAAACCAAAGTAACAAGAAAGAAGCGCTCACATGTAGATAATAAACGTCAGAGAATACCGAAGGGACAATCAAATATGGACAATCCAGAGAAACTGGCAACATAGGGTACACAAGAGGAAGAGAAACTGGTAACAAAACGAATAAAAACAAAACACAACACAATAGGCGTTGGACACCACTATACCAAAATAAACACAAATAACGTAACTAAGACATGCACCCTGCTACAAACAATTGGAGCCAAAAACGAAACGAACATCGTTTTTATGCAGAAATCGTAACGGACATCACAACACACAAAACTAAATGTCACAGTACGTTAACTTCTATTCAGTCCAATAGAGAGTGATCCTTCTTATATATATATATAAATGCCAATGTAATGCATGGATCCTGGTATAAACAAATTGTACACAGTAAATATCAAATAAAAGATATGTAAATGTGTATCGCCCATGACACTTGAAATTAATTGTATTAATTCGATCTAATTAATTAATCTAGTCTGTAGTAGGAATATTTTACTCGTATTTAGACTTGTTTTGGCATTTGAAAAAAATGCCCCAGTCAAAATCAATCTCTCTCAACATTGCTCAAATCCGTGGGGTGATATATTTGAGTAATGAAAATGAATGCTGTTTAACGTCAAGTAAGCAAATATCAATTTATTATTTATTTGGTGAAATGCATAATTGTTTTGTATGCTTATACTAGAAAAACACATGAAACCACTAATTAATTTCTGTCAGAATTTCTCAAATTAAAATTGTGTTTTTCTACCTCTTATATTTTAATATTAACCATTTCGACATTATATAATGCCGAATACGAACGTTATCTGTACGCTGTGAACATTTTTCATAGTACTTTTTCAAAAATTGCTGTGAAGATAGATACCAAAGGGAGGTAATCAGAATCCGTCAATTAAAAAAAGAAGGACAGACAACACAATGACCAAAAGTAAAATGACAAACAACTATCAACAAAACATTACACAGAAAACCCCAAGATCGAGCAACACAAACCTCGTTAAAAAAACCGGGGGATACTACTATACTAGTAATTAATATCAATTATTTAATGATGCCAGAAATATTATATAATAATGAATAAATTCATATTGGATTGTTAAAAAAAAAAAAAAAAAAAAAAAAAGGGGGATAAACCTCTTTCAACAAACTTATCATTTCTGCGTGTAAAAATCCATATATCGAAGAACAAACAACACAATGGCCAAAAGAAAAAGAAAAACAAAAGGAAAAATAACGATCTACAAAATATACATATAAAACTAAAGATCGAGTAACACGAACCCCACTAAAAACCGGGGTGACTTCTGGTGCTCCGGAAGGGTAAGTAGTTCCTGCACCACTAGTGACAACCGTCGTGTTAATTTAGTTACAACCCCGGTGATAAGTCATGAACGAAGAAAGGACCGGAAAGTGTTTATGACAATAAGGGTAATAACAAAATTACCGAACACCGAGTAATCTTCCAAAGGGAAAGGCAAAACTCATAAATCAACAAACAGAAAACTGGGAAAACCGCAATGGCTCTGACTTGGTACAAGCATTTCTAAAGAAATGGTGGGTTAAAGCAGATTTTACGGCGCCAAACCTCCCGCTTTCATTACAGTTCAAAGGTTCAAGTAGAACATGTAGAACATATCCGTGGTCATTTGTGACACAGATATTCCATAACGGTCAACCAAGTCATGGTGGCGACCGTAAAACTGTCGAAGTGCTGACTCCAACTTAACTAAGAGGAACCTTTAGTCAATCCAGAATATACCAGTCTAAACAACTATCATATATATCTTTTAAATCAGGCCAATTGTACCAGCGCCATTTCAGGTGTTAAGGTTATGGTGTTTAACGCCACTTTCAACAATATTTCAGTTATATCGTGGCGGTCAGTTTTATTGGTGGAGGAAACCGGGGGAAAAGCATACCGTCCTCAACTCACTGATAACTTGATCACATAATGTTGTATGGAGTACACCTCAACACGTGCGAGGTTCGAACTCACTTTAATGGTTATAGACACTGACTGCATAGGTAGTTGTAAATCCAACTACCATATGATCACAGCCACGATGGCCAGCGAGCAGCATTTCACCAAACACCACAAGATATCATAAAATAATAAAGGCAGATGTGATTGAAAGTGGAGACAGAAAAAAATTTAACACACCTCCCCAGACACATAGACACTAATATTATTGTCAACTTGATATATCAAAATATTTATCATACAAAACTCGTCATAACTGACAATTTGTGCCTATAAAACAATATATCAGTATACGTTAATCTTCAGATTTACCGATCAAAATGACAATTGTGACACAACACTGATTTGAAGATTTATCATTTCCAACCTTAAATACCAAGGGATACCACATAAACACGGTGTACTAAGTTCATCATCCCCAGATTGCTATTTCCTATTGTATATTTGTCTTCATTTCTTCGTGGTGCTATCTAACTGATTGAAATCGTCAACATTCTCATTAAATATAATCAATTTTTTTTCTTTGGACAACTCCCTACGACGTTCATTATTATAACATTAGCTAACATTGTCACGATATTAAGGAAATAAGATGGGCAAACATATTGTCTATTCGAAACCTGAGATAACGATTAATGATACAATGATTTTTACAAGTTAGTTACAAAAAATTATATAGAGAGTTATGTTCATATTTCTCCATTGTCAGGGATCAACATCCATATATTGACATATCTCATCAGCATTGTACACTTAGAGACATATGTATTGGTAGATAGTACTGATTGCATTCCTAAATGTGATTCTTATTGATGTAGTTTAACTCATAATATTTCAGAGATGCCCGAGGATTTTATTATATAGGAGACATTAAAACGCTCTAAAGATTAAGAAGTTGGTAATTTTTGTAGAAAGAAATTAAAACGCTCTAAAGATTAAGAAGTTGGTAATTTTTGTAGGAGAAATTAAAACCCTTTAAAGATTAAGAAGTGGGTAATTTGTGTGGGAGACATTAAAAAGCTCTAAAGATTAAGAAGTTGGATTTTTTTTTAGTAAACAAACCGGACAGAAGCAGGCGAAAAAAAGTGGTTCACAATGGTCAAAAGATAATAAAGAAAATATTAGTAGCGATATAAAATTTAATATCTTTAATGACGAAAGAATATTTATTGAAGAAAAAAACAGTTGGCCATTTATTCGATTGATCTGTGAATTTAAGTACAACGGAAGAACTATTTTAAACACATTACAAACTGTGTTGATTTATGTCAAAATTTTATTTTAATTTAGAACATTCATTTCCTTTGTATCTGACATTAATTGTCTAAAAGCAACAAAAATAAATCTTAAACAATTTGTAACTGCATGCGCTACAGCGTCTGACATGTCTCGCTAACTTGAAGAATTCTCAAACGTTTCCGGGATTCAGTATCAACTTACGTATTAATACATTCTAAAACGCTGTGATCTAAGCCAACATTAGAAGAAGAAGAAAAAAGTGCAGGAACAAGTGTCTAGAGAAATACCATAGAAAGTTGAGAAATACCACAGAAAGTTAATTGAAAATGGAAATGTCACTGGAAGATTTTTTAAAGCAAAAGGTAAGGAATTAAAATTAATGTAATTCGATGCTTATGGGTTTAAAGCGGGCAAACCACACTGTTGTCGTTATTATAAACTAATTTAATTTGTTCAACAAAAGAACTGTCTACATTTGTCTGCAGTCAAAGAAGGGCTACAATCACATTGTTACTATTGATACGGAAAACTTTTTCATTATCGCTCTTTTTTTCTTTTCTTTTTTCCCTTCAAAAATTGTATCTACATGTATTTCATTCCATTCCACTTTTCTACACATTAAACTACAATTCATCCAAAAAAATTATTCAAATCCAGTTTAAAAGAAACCATTCACAATTTAGTTTACTTAACTAAAGGGTAGGCAACGTTAAAAGGTTATATCATTGGGTTTCGTATTAACTTAGAAAAAAAGAGTTATCAGGATGGTGAAGTTCCTTATCGATAACATATCTGTTGAGTTCTGGGGGACCCATTTTTCAACAAATCATCGGTATCCACATGGGAACAAATTGCCCTTCTCCTTACCGATCTCTTCCTTTACTCCTACAAGACAGAGGTTATGCACAAATTTATCAAAGAGAAAATAAGAATTACAGAAACTAAAGTTTTAAATATTAGATTAAGGTATATTGGTGATTTTCTGTCAATTAATAATCCAAACTGTGCTAACTGGATACGCAAAATAACTATTGATGATATAAACAGCTTCTCCTGCACACAGATGACGAGAGATGGCATTACGCTTTGGTTCACAGTTGAGCTTTATTTGCCAATTGTCTCCTTATGACATTGTGCACTATTCATTAGTTAAATGATAGTTAATACCATCGGCTCTTCTGCAGTTGACCGTTATTATCATATCATATCTCTCTATAGCCTTGTGTAATATCCAATATGTTAATGATGGCTAAGTTCGCCGACTCTCTTTTGGCCAATAAAACTAGTTTAGTCCCGCCACTTGTTATTGAATGCCTTTGTCAAGCCATGAAAGTGAGTGGTCGTGTGAATCAAGTTTGTCTGTTTCTATGATCTTTCGATTATATTTTTTAATTGTTTTCTGACAGTGTGTTAATTATTTGTTGTCTCTTTGGTTCTATTATTAATTTTCAATGAATAATTGTTTAATGGAAGTTAGCAATATTTCAGCTATATTGTTGCGAGCACATTATGTTATGAATTGCACACACATGTTCATGTCTTTTTGCAATAGACCTCTAAACTGGATAATTACAGTATTATGTTAATTGTAATACACTTATTATTTAGTTACAGTGTTATGTCACTAACGTACCACTTCGTACTACATGGGTCACTTGTAACATACATCTAAACTGAATTATTACAGTGCTATGATGTTATTAACGTAATACAGAGTAGTACATATGTCACTTGTAATAGATATCTAAACTGAATTATTACAATGTTATGATGTTATTAACGTAATACAGAGTAGTGCATATGTCACTTGTAACATACATCTAAACTGAATTATTACTATTAAACAGTAGGTTATATTATGAATACTACAGACTGGTTTGTATTTATACAGCAAGAACATTATTTTGCTCCAAAATGCTTTGCCGGTCTATTATATACAATTATTGACTTTGATATAGGCTGCTCCAGAGATTTATCAACCTGAAAAAAGTTATATTCACTGAGCCGAAGGCGAGGTGAATATTGCTTTTTGAGGGTTGATAAATCCCAGTAGCAACCTATTACAAAGTCAATGATCGTTTTATTATATGATTATACATGGGAAAAAACGCTTCCAGCATATTTTTAGCTTTTAAATATGTCCGGAATATTTTGACAGCTACATTTGTTGCTCTACGCGTGTTTTTTGAATCTTTTTCTTTCAAGATTCTTCTGAATTCAGCCTCGTCCACTGTGGCAAACCGTGCAGACGACAATTCATTGTCCATTTTATTATTTTTTTTATGTACAGACGTCAACAAGCATTCTTTGATAGAGAATGACGTCAAGGAACCCCGGATGAAAGACGCCCCCTGATTGGTCAATGTTGCCGAGAGACGTAAAATTTTATTGGAACGTGGAATTCTGGAATCTATATTTCTATTTTTAGCCCAAATTGGGGTGACATTACAGTCCACACTACCTATGAGCTAATTATAGCTCATTTGAGGTTGACATCGCACGTATGCATTACTTTTCAAGTTGATTTTAGCCAATTAGAAACTAGACAAAGTTCAATCATATAATAATGGCTTTTAAGGCCATACTGGACCGGTAAAAGTCATAATGGACCGGGTAAAAGCCATAATGGACCGGTACATTATGGCCTTCTTCAAAAAGAATGAAGATTACCTAAAAATTTCAAAAAATTCATAAAATTTCAAAATTCTAAAATCAATAAAAAAAAATTAAAAAAATTTTAAAGTTCAAAATTTTCAAAAAAAAATATCAATATTTCAAAAATTTCAAAAAAATTCAAAATTTTCAAAAAGTTTAAAAAATTTCAGTTTTCATTGGATTATTACAGTGTTATGTCATTAACGTAACACACCCATAGTACATATGTCACTTGTAATATATATCTAAACTGAATTATTACAGTGTTATGTCACTAACGTAACACACCTGCGGTACATATGTCACTTGTAATAGACCTCTAAACTGAATTATTACATGTTATGTCATTAAAGTAATACACCCATAGTACATATGTCACTTGTAATAGATATCTAAACTGAATTATTACAGTGTTATGTCATTAACGTAACACATCCATAGTACATATGTCACTTGTAATAGACCTCTAAACTGAATTATTACATGTTATGTCATTAAAGTAATACACCCATAGTACATATGTCACTTGTAATAGATATCTAAACTGAATTATTACAGTGTTATGTCACTAACGTAACACATCCATAGTACATATGTCACTTGTAATAGATATCTAAACTGAATTATTACAGTGTTATGTCATTAACGTAGCACACCCATAGTATATATGTCACTTGTAATAGTTATCTAAACTGAATTATTACAGTGTTATGTCACTAACGTAACACACCCATAGTATATATGTCACCATACACTGGCATAAATTATTCTACCCTAGGTTTAAGTCAGTCATCGTTTCCCAGTTTCCTTATTTCTGCTTGTGGAGCGAAAACCAAAATGTAAACAAATATTCCCCAATTCTGGGTAAGAAAGATTAATAATAATTATACCCGAGATGTTGCTAAATCTTGATTTGATTTGATTTGTTTTATTGTGTTTAACGCCACTTTCAGCAATATTTCAACTATATCATGGCGATCAGTTTTCGTGGTGGAGGAAGCCGGAGTACCCGGAGATAACCATCGACCATGGGTAAGTATCACTTGCGACTGCGAGTTGAGTGCACCCTTTTTTGTAATTTACAAATCCGGCCACGAACCCACGTCGTATTGGTAATAGGCTTGTATGAGTTGTTAGGTACTCACTGAGCCACCCGGACCCCTGCTAAATTTTGATACTATGTAGAAAATAAGCAAAAACATAATGAGACAAAAATGAACCTTGTGTGTTCGGTGTTCACACTTATCTCATTTTGTATGTTGTATTAAATACGTTAATAAAACTATGTAGAAGTGGAAATATTATCATTGACTGGCTAAGTAAATTGTAACAAAACACAAAGAATGCATTAGGGTCCAGTGCTCGACACTTATTTTCAATAACAATATTAGACTATTCAGGTGAAACATCAGTACCAGTTTATAAGTATCAAAGCAGTAAACGTTATATATATATACAGTCTCCATTAACAGGTTGTTATAGAAAATAACTTGGTTTCCGAACATAAGTGTCTCTTTTATTATTATGATGATATTAAATATTAATTGTTTAACATTTTGCAATTTACGAAATTTGTTTAATCAAATATCATATTGCGGTTAATATACACTGTTTTGTATATAATACACCATTCAATATATTTAATGTTCATAATTCTATCAATTCTATATTCTGCTCAGGGGGACTCGTAGTCGTGATCGCAAGGTAGTTGGATTTACAACTACCTGTGCAATTAGTGCATATCATCCCTAATGTTGCGGTCAGATTTATTGGTAGAGGAAACCGGAATACCGGGAGAAAACCACCGACATGTCCCATGTCACTGACAAACTTGATTACACAATGTTGCAACAGTCCACCTCGCCATCAGCGTGATTCGAACTCACAACTTTAGTGGCGATAGGCACTGATAGGATAAGTAGTAACTGGAATAGTGTTCACGGTGGCGTTAAACATCCTAAAAATCAAAGACATATGTTGTACTTATTGTATTACTAATGCCAGCCATCTTGGAACTTGCGCTTGAAAGGGCTATTCCAAGATACATTGCAACAAACTTGGAATTATTGTTTGCTTTAAAAGATATATTGTCAAAATAATAAGTCAGTGATAAGAAAATATCATGTCCTGTAATGGTTTTCATGCTTATCGGACAAGAAAAAACTGAAAATTGTATTGATACTTATATCCGTGGGTTATATCAGCAATATTCCCATAATAATAATGTAACAATTGAAGAGATGAACTTATTACAAAATTACGATGAAAAAGAAACCCTTAATTGGAACGAAGTCTGATATTGGATCAGCATAAAATGGCAGCATTTTATTTAGGTCTACTCACAAATGTCATTCAGTACGAACTGTGGTTTATGGGGTGCACATTGCCATTATCAATCATATTTTAGTTAGGAACCTTAACGATAAATGAATGCAAGATGGATGTCACATTAAGAAGGACGAAATTTGTAAAGAAACATCTGCAAATCCTTCTTTTACATTTTCTCATCACATCTCAAAACGGTTTTACACAATATTTAACACGGAAATTAGTCCTTCATAATCATTAGTGGAATCATCCTCTTGAAAGTATGTTTGGGATTTCTTTAACAATACAATTTCATTTCTTTAAAACATCTAAAAGTTACAGAAGGACTGTTTTTGATTGGTACATTAATTAAACTAGAAATGAACGAAATTAACTATAGACAAGGGCAACGCAAAGCGTGGCGTATCCCCCTCGCCTAAAAAATTGACCCGGTGACCTTGACCTATGACCTTGAATATCAATAGGGTTCCAGCTTATCTTAATGACTAAGTATGTACCTAGTTTGGTCAAAATCCATTGAAGGATGTTGATTCTAGAGTGTTCACAATGATGTTATGCGGTAAAATTTGAACCTGTGACCTTGACCGTTGACCTTGAAAATCAATAGGGTTCCAGATTTTCTGAAGGACTAAGTATGTATCAAGATTGGTGAAAATCCATTGAAAGATGTTGATTCTAGAGTGTTCACAAGGATGATACTGGGTAAAAATTAGACCCTGTGACCTTGACCTTTGACCTTGAAAATCAATAGTGTTCCAGACTCTCTTAAGGACTAAGTATGTACCAAGTTTGGTCAAAATCCATTGAAGGATGTTGATTCTAGAGTGTTCACAATGATGTTACGGAAGGACGGACGGAGGGAAGGAAGGAAGGACGGACATTACTATATCCCTTCGCAACTTCGTTGGCGAGTGGATAGCAAACTAGAAAATATATACAACACAGTTTCACAGCAAGGTGGTTACCAAATAGATAAGAAATAGTGCCATTCGTGCATGTACAAATTATCCATTCATTTTACTCAGTGAAGTTTGAGCATAAGATTTACAAGCTGTATGTGGTTTGACTACAGAAGGTGATACTAATTACATACGAATATTTTTATATACAATTTACCATAGTTTCAAAGTGTAAATTAAAATATAAGAAATAGATATTATCACCGATATTTGGTATTTGCTCTTACATTATTCAATTGATCTTTTCGTGGTCATGCCTATTTTGGAGTCTTTGAATGAGTGGAATATATCATGTGTTAAATTTAAAAATCGGAAGAGGACTGGGTCTTTAAACCGGCACGGGCTCCATCACCTAAAAAGTCGGGGTCTTTAAACCGGCACGGGCTCCATCACCTAAAAAGTC
>MJUT01004237.1:211817-223419 GCA_002080005.1 Gigantidas platifrons | reverse complement strand
GGGTCTTTAAACCGGCACGGGCTCCATCACCTAAAAAGTCGGGGTCTTTAAACCGGCACGGGCTCCATCACCTAAAAAGTCTGGGTCTTTAAACCGGCACGGGCTCCATCACCTAAAAAGTCTGGGTCTTTAAACCGGCACGGGCTCCATCACCTAAAAAGTCGATCTATTGTTCATTAATATGGTGCTAATCTGAGCGGCTCAAATGGACGTATCACCAGTCAAAACAACAACAGTAACAACAACAAACAAACAAATACATCTAACATAGTTTTACTGACTTCTCTCTGTATGTGACTTTGNCCTAAAAAGTAGTCTGGGTCTTTAAACCGGCACGGGCTCCATCACCTAAAAAGTCGATCTATTGTTCATTAATATGGTGCTAATCTGAGCGGCTCAAATGGACGTATCACCAGTCAAAACAACAACAGTAACAACAACAAACAAACAAATACATCTAACATAGTTTTACTGACTTCTCTCTGTATGTGACTTTGAATCATTTTGTCTACGACTAGTGGTTAAAGGAATACTCCAGTCAGTTGAAAAGTTGTGTTAATTCAATTCATTATAACTTTTTATTCATAAATAACTTATTATTTTAAAAAAAACCACCTTTATTAACATTAATATACCCAATTAAAAATGTGAATATTTGGAATTTCCTGTCGTAGTGTAAGCGGCCATGACACCTATTCATGTGACGTCACACGGCCGGATCATGTTAGTTGAATAAATAACATGTATCTGACTCTTCCCAATGTGCATCGTGCCCGTTTTGTTATGTTTTAATATAAGATCAACTGCAATACAATGTTTATAATCGTATATCGTTCTAAAAAAAATTCTAAATATTCCCCTCCAATGTTACATTTTCATAAAACAAAGGAGTTTATTTGTATCAGGAGGGGGGAGGGTCTACGTATAATTTCATCTCAGAGAATTTCATGTTTTACGTGATTGACCGTACAGTTTAAATAACTGTCAGTTTTAACTGATTTTATGCGTACACATGCTTTTTTTTTTTTTTTTTCCCCAATGCTGTCGTACTTTCCCGTGTTTTTCGAGGTCACTGGTCGATGTGTCGACAAGGGTAATTACACACAAAAAAATCTTCTCACATATTCCCTTTTAATTTCGTTAGTGCAATAAAATGCTTAACATAAAGTCATAATGATTTTGTCAATATCAAAAGATAAATATACGACGTTATTTTACGAATTACATAATTTTTAATGATAAAATTACAACTGATCAATGCTGATATAATATACGATACCGACACTAATACGTCACTGCTCTTTCGGAAGACCTTTAATTGCAGGTATAATCCGAGAATGGATTATGTCCCTTGTCTCCTCACATTGTAGAGTGTTGAAAAATGGCGACCCCCATTGCTTGGTGCAACAGGCAACTTCAATCACCAAATTCTACCTTACGGATTATTATTTTTAACAGTCATTAACACAAATGTCTTTTAGTTAATGTCATTTAAATATTCACGCTAACTTGTTAAGACCATGGAGTTTTCCTTTAATACAAATTACAATAGTAACTACACTGGGCATTACACTATACGAATCAAAAATGCTTCATTTGCGGCTATAATCAGTGGTTTACACGTACATCATCACATTCAACTTCCTGGTCTTATATTTGATATTAACGTAGCGTGTTGTTTAGAAGAAAAACATTTTTAGACCATCACCCAGGTTTTATTTGGGAACATAAGTATTTTTGTCATTGTTTAGAATTTGATTTTGAAGACGCTAGTTATGTACACATGTCGAGATAATTAGCCTAAGGTTCCAATTTTAATACTAAATAGGTCACATTATAAGATGTTTAACAGGGATGTTCTTACTATTCCCGTTTGCATTTAATCCAAATGAAAACAATTCCGCAATACACGACAATCTTACAACATGAAATTTAAACAAAAACCTCTGAATTCAAATGTATTTTGTTTTTAACAATGACAGAGTGATTTTACAAATTCATTTGTAAATTTCAGGAAATAATGGCGCCAAATAATTGAACATTATCTGTATTTATTATTCAAGATTTGTGGTAATCAGAACTCAATCAGAGTTTATTCTTTTCTCGACTGACACAGAGATGTGAATTTCATCCGTTTGCGAGACGATTCTTTAATACATAACAATATAATGAAAGGAATCCCTCCTGTCATGCTGATTTCTCTACGGCAATTACAGGGGCGCCAAGCACGACCAATGATAAATGGTACGCTATCATGTCCTCTGTTGTTAGGAGTTCTTCTTTCACAATATTCAGTAATCAAAGACATAACGTACTGTCTACCTTTACATTGTCAATCATATATTGTATAATTGGAAACGTGTGTCGACATTTACTGGTATGACCATAATATTCCGTATGACATGAAAAATTATCTTTGTATTACACAAAATTTAAGAGATTTTTTTTTTAATCTAGGTAAAAAATCGAATAAAACTGTGGAGAAAAAACGAAAGTTATAATTATCTTGAAACTTAACCCGGCCTTGATTTATCGATCTTACGCTAATTTAGGATGCTCTAAATTAAGTCAATCGAATATATAAACTAAATTCAATTTAATGCTAAAAAAAAAGCATTACAAATGCAATTCCTTTTTTTTCTTTTTTTTTCAAAAAATCAAGGAGCATAAATAATGGGAACATCAAAAGTAAACAATTAAAATATTTAAACGGTCTAAAGAAGGAGCGAATACATAAATCAAGTCAATTGAAAATAGGATAATGTAATCACGCAGAAATCACAAAATATCTTAATCTTAATCGAAAAAGGGGTCCCTCTAAAACAAGAAACGAAACAGAAACGAAACGAAACGGAACCTGGCGAAACGAAACGAAACCTGGCGAAACGAAACGGAACTTGGCGAAACGAAACGAAACGAAACGAAATTGAAACGAAACGAAACGAAATGGAAATCGAATCGAAATAAAATTGGAACGAAACAACACGAGAGGAAAAAAATCAACCAGATTCATTCCTATTTATATATACTTCATGTGCATATATTAAACACGTTTGAAAATAAACCCAATGAAACGAGTAGAACTAGAAGTACGTTACTTATCACGAACAGATAGTGCTAAATTATGTTACGAGAGATGAAAAGGTTCGAAATATGTAATAAACACCGTTGCTACACTTCTAAAAACTTGTGTCAAGACAAATCCAGAAAAAAAAGAAATCGAATAAAAAAAACAAATTCAAAGTACTCCGTAAAGTGTGATTTTAGGGAAAGTTACACAAATGCCATTGGTATGTTCTCACAAGTTCTTGTCAAGCGGAATTTAACGAAATAAAACTCGCTGAAATCAGACAAAAATCGGCTGCACCAAGTGCCTAATACGCCCCGCATAATACGCCCATTTATACAATAGCTCTGCAAAGATTAAAGCGAATTGGTCAAGAACCCGCAAAGTTTGAAGTAAATTAGCCAAGGGGTTCTGAAGTTAGAGAGCGACATGTCAAACGAACGGATGGACGGACGGAAAGACGGATATGGTTTACCATAATACATCCGTCTTAAGACGGGTGTATAAAAATAAGTACTTGGTAAAATTCCAGTCGTGGTTTTGTTTTGGTACCTAATTGCCCAGAAACTGTAAGAAAACTTTCGGAGAATCTTGATTATATTGCCATTTTGCACCTCTTATTCCATTTTCTATCAGACTTTTTTGGGGGGGGAGGGTATAATTTCTACTTTTATAGATGCTCGTCATACCCTTCACGGGCAATGTGATCATGTTATGTTTTGACATGTCCGTTGGTTTTTGACCACACTGTTGTTTCTTTACATTCCCTATTTTTATGCAATCTTTCTAATATCAACAAGCGGGAATCAATTGAACCACAAAACGGCAAGAAAATCGTAATAAAATGACCTTTTTTTTTCGCTTTGAGGCAGTTTTGTTTTCACTTTGGCCTAAAAAAAATATCTGCAATAATTCTCAAATTGTGTTATAAAAAAGACTGTTTAATATGACTGCCGAGAGAATGTCACTTCACGCGTACATTTCGTGTCAATTTCATGAAAAACGTGCAACATATCAATATATTTATACGATAAGTTAATCACGTGCCTCGCGCAGAGTAGATCATGCAAACCCTTCCGTTGCACCTGGTGATACTCCCGGTTTTTGTGTGAGGGTTCAGATTGCTAGTCCTTTTATTTTTTTATGGCGTTCGTTTTCAAATCTGTTTATTTGTTTTGTCCTTGTTGTTTCAGCAGTGTAATATGGGTGAGGTGGAAGAAGAAAGTCATTTTCTATCATTTTGTAATCAACACACGGAGGGAGGACAGACAAAATCTAAATAAACTCATAATTCAAAGTTGTCCTAACCTTTTAAACGTGAATTCATAAGAACAATTTATTTGGTTAATGACTTGTAAAAAACACAACTGTATAGAAAATAAAAAGTCAGTTTATCCAGAGAAATTATAAATGATACATGTCAGTATTTCATTTTATTGTTAACTTTACATTGCTTTCAGTTCTGGATCTGACACGGGGAAACACCATCCCCTGGTGTCTTTCCAAGTATTGCAACCAGTGGCAATACACCCACACTAATCATGATCGTTATAATATGTCTTCGCTTTTTGTGGGCCCTTGATTGGAACAATAAAGTTATGTTATGTTATCGTCTCTATTTGTGTAATCTCTGTATCACCATTTTGTTTTGGACCTAGGATTTTCTGGATTATCCCTTTGGCTTGTTGCTTTCATATGAAGAACTCCCCTGTCCACAGTTCACCGAACCGTTAATACTAGTGACAGGCATCAACGGAGCTTTGCCAAATTTTAAACTATGGGAATGTATTAGATATGTTTCTGTTTTGTTTCTCAGTTTTGTTTCGTTTCGTTTCGTTTCGCCCGGTTCCGTTTCGTTTCGTTTCGTTTCGCCAGGTTTAGTTTCGTTTCATTGCGTTTCGTTTCTGTTTCGTTTCTTGTTTTAGAGGGACCCTCGAAAAAGTAAATAAAACAAAAATCGCATTGATGCTTCTGTTTAACAATTTCAAACGATAGTAGCTCTGAAAGGGGCTTATCGATATAACTAAATATAATCTATACATTCCGAGCTTTATTAAAACAAGAGGTAAAATCGATACCCCAAACACACAAATATACATGACCGCTTAATGACACTTCCGGTTAATGTCGTAATGAAAAGGTCGAAGATCTTGTGACATAAATATTTTAATACGATCTTAGATACATCGATCAAACAAAAGAGGTAAAATCGATACCCAAACACACAAATATACATGACCGCTCACTTTAAAACCGGTCAACGACACTTCCGGTTAATGTAGTAATGAAAAGGTCAATGATCTTGTGACATAAATATTTTAATACGATCTTAGATACATCGAATAAAATCATACCAAGTATAATAGAATTACATTTAAACTTATTTATATCTTGAAGCAGGGTTTATTATGTAATTTTGTTAACATATTAGAGAAACAAAAAGTACGGATTTTCGTATTTATAGTCAAATTAGATAAATTAGGGATCCAATTATACCATAAAATGGTTATAACTGTCGTTTTAAAGCGTCTTTTCTGACGACCAACGTATAAATAATTAAGTGATCAACACGAAGGAAAGCTTATTAAAAGGTATCGTATTCTAACGTGACCGTATTGATTTTATGTTTTACGTGACAAGGTAATAACAAAAATAACAACTTCTGAGTACCAGAGTGAGAATCATAAATAACATTATTTATGATATCAGAAAGTCATTACCTTCCAAGAAAAGATGGTATCAACCGTACAAAAACAACCTATTATGTGATAGACATTGTTTATCCGTTATAGTTTACACGAACGTACTTGGGAACCTAGAGAGAAAAGTTTGAAAGTGAAGATGCCACAGGAGTAATCAGAAGCCGGAATTTGAAGAAGGACAGACATTATAATGGCCAAATGAAAAGGGATAAAACACAAACTGTTGTCGTCACAAAATACTACATAAAAAAAGATATAATGAACACCCCAATACAAACGGGTGGTTGAGCTGTTTTGTTCCGAAAGGATAGGCAGTTCCTGTTCCACCAGTGTCACCCGTCGTGTTACCGTATCAGGAATATTGTTAGAAACACCGTACATTGGGTGTTCAGTTCAGTTGGACATGATAATTTGTAATTTAAATCGTCTTTTCAAACCATCCCCCACCACCCCTACCCCCNCCCCCCAAACACAATGTGTATTCATACATGTGTATTCGTGTTGGAAATTATATTTCTGATAATATTTATTGGATATATATCTATATTTTATGCATTTACCGTAAGATACAAATATTTTTGATATTTTTTACCCATCGGTGGTGTAAATGATTCGCATGCTCGCCTCGAGTGTGGTATATCGTGTGTATATAAAGAGCATAACATTGGTATTTGTTGCGTCTCCGCTAAGCACGCAGCATTAAGAAAGAGCAAAGACTGGTTGACTAGGAATTAGGATATTGTCTATCTGCGAACTATTGTTTCAGTGAGCTAGCACTATAAAGATCCAACTCAGCGTGTTGGTCTTGTACAAAGTGGACCTCATTATTATCTCATTGAAAATTAACTTGTTCTCGTCATGATATAGATGAAAAAATTGCCGAGTTGGCGTTAAACAACAATTACTCACTCATTCACTCTTTGATATTTTTTGTTCTAAGTATTTCTTGCCCAAATTATGAAGAATATTACTAGCAATGAATGAATATTTTAAATATAGAGAAATATTACTTATGCAATGTCATGTTCTCTAAGTTTCATTCATTTACCTAAGCATATCAACGGCCGGTTAACTTTATAGATTAATATAGTGTCGTGTCCAGTGTTTCGTTTAAACCATTAGTTCTTCATAATCACGTCTTGATAATGTCATAGAAAAATAACTACTCCATACAATTGATCAATTTTGGTCTCTGTGCTGGTCAGGGGTAGAAATATGACCTTTAGCCGTCCGATAATGACCACAGAATCTCATTCATTGCGAGTTCTACTCAATTTATACAATATAAACATTGATTAATAACCATGCCTTAATCAAGAAAATTGACATCCCGAGGCACAAGTGTAAAATAAATATGATGGAGTGCAAGGGTTGTCTACCTGATAGAAATTATAAAATAATACTATAGTGTACGGCTGATAAATGTTTCCACTTTTTAAGAAGAGTTTGAAGATACCAAAGGGGCAATCAGAATCCGTATATCGAAGAAGGACAGACAACACAATGGCCAAAAAGAAAAAAGACAAAAGGACAAACAACGATCTATAAAACATACACATACACAGTAGCTTCCTAAAATATTGTTTTCCCTGGATTCTTAAAGTATTATATGGATCACTTTTTTCAATACATCACTGTACAATTTCAGATTGACTGATTAATTAATTAGTATTCGACGCAAACTTTTGAAAAAAGTCAGCTATATTGTGGTGGAAATTATTGTATTTTTGGACTTAAAACTAACGAGTTGGAACATTCCAGATGTATAACTATATAGTAATAATTCGATATATAATTTACGTTCTGTGCTTCGTGTTGTGTCGTCCGTTACGATTTCCGCATAAAAACAATTTTCGGTTCGGGTTCGTCTTTAGCTCCAGTTGTCTGTAGGGGGAAGGGAGGCTCATGTCTAAGACTCTTTATTTACATTATTTGCGTTTGTTTGCGCATTGTGGTGTCCACCATATATTTTGCTGTGTTTTTGTTTTGTTTATTTTCGTCTTGTGTACCCAAAGTTGCCTGTTCCTCCGGATTGGGAATAAGTATTGTTCAAACTAAGGCATAGGTAACCTCAGCCCTATTTTGGCTATCCTGTTTCGGTCCTTTGGTTTTCTGGCAATTTTGGCAATCCTATTTCGGTCCTTTGGTTTTCTGGCAATTTTGGCTATCCTGTTTCGGTCCTTTGGTTTTCTGGCAATTGTGGATATCCTGTTTCGGTCCTTTGGTTTTCTGGCAATTTTGGCTACCCTGTTTCGGTCCTTTGGTTTTCTGGTAATTGTGGATATCCTGTTTCGGTCCTTTGGTTTTCTGGCAATTTTGGCTATCCTGTTTCGGTCCTTTGATTTTCTGGCAATTTTGGGTACCCTGTTTTGGTACTTTGGTTTTCTGGCAATTTTGGCTATCCTGTTTCGGTTCTTTGGTTTTCTGGCAATTTTGGCTATCCTGCTTCGGTCCATTGGTTTTCTGGCAATTTTGGCTATCCTGTTTCGGTTCTTTGGTTTTCTGGCAATTTTGGCTATCCTGTTTCGGTTCTTTGGTTTTCTGGCAATTTTGGCTATCCATTGGTTTTCTGCCAATTTTGGCTATCCTGTTTCGGTCCTTTTGTTTTCTAGCTCCCAGCGTCTTTTAAATTGTCTGACTTTCCAACATTTTGACCTTGACCTTGACCATGCCTGACGAGGGTTTACTTCAGAAAAGCATCGTGCACACTAAATTAGATATCTACGGTTTTATTACAAGAAAACTATTGACACACGTATTAATGTCTTATACACGTACAAAGATAAAACAATATGTTTATGGGGAACTGTACAAAGCTCATATTCCAGATAGAAAACATACGAAATGAATCATAAAATCGAAATGTCATAAGACAACAAAAGTTCCGATAACAGGAAATCATCTAATTAATGCATGACAGCCGTCGTGAGGTTCCCATTAAAAAATAAGTTATGTTGCTTACATTCGCAAAATCGAATTGTCTGCGACATTTGAAAAATAATCATTTAAAGAATTGACAAATGAGAATGTCTGCCACTCGCAACCTCAATATTATATAAACAGTTGAAAGAAATGAACCCGGGATGTTTTTCATTATTTATAACAATATCATTGGATGACCTTATTGCGCTAATACTACTTACTTCTTGCACTGACACTTGATGGAAGGACCAGCACACTTTTTGTATTAAATTTTCACTTCAAGTATACGTCATTTAGTGGTTAAACGTCACTAAAGATACGTTAATCATAAGTCCACATTATATTACTATACATTGTAAAAGAAGAAGTCTTGTTCCGGTAATTTTCCTACTTTTGTATTGTCCTATTATGCGTCTGACGTTCTGAGTATCGTGTTGTGGTGCCGTTACGATTTCCGCATAAAACCCCTGTTCGGTTTGTCTTTACCTCCAGTTGTTTGCAGGATGGATCATGTCGTATCTACGCTATTTGTGTTTGTTTGCGCATAGTGCCGTCCAACATTCATTGTGCTGGGTTTTTTGTTTTGTTTGTCTTCGCCCTGTACCCAATTTTGCCAGTTTCTCTGGATTGGCCCATCTTGATTACACCTTCGGTATTCTCTAACGTTTACTTACTACGTGTATACATGTGAAATTTCCGACTAGTAATAAAATCTATATTTTTTTTTAAATAGGGCAGGATACTTTCCTCAAGTGTCTTGCGACTTTTACTGTAGGAAACAAGTTTTCTAAATTTCGATTTGACGGAGGTTATAGCTGATTTGCAAGTGTAATATTCCACTGTATCTTCCCAATTTTAATAAATATATCGAACTATATTTTATGGCATGAAAGCAATAAAGAGTGTGAAACAGCTCGAAATTTGTCGGTCCATTTCATTCTTGGCATCATACAGAGTTAGTTACGCCTTAATACACATCGACAAAAACTAAGAATAGTATAAAAAAAAACAATTCCTTACAGTTTGCTTTGACTATATGTACACAAATCTATTCTGAAATAATCCATTTAATTTCTATAAAATGCAGGGTTGTTTTAATATTTGGGGTCGTCGTGGTTGTGATAATTTGCTAGTTGGACTTAAAACTATTTGTGCAATCAGTGCCTATCACCACTAACGTTGTGAGTTCGAATCCAGCTCCTGGCGAGGTGTACTCGATACAACAGTATGTGATAAAGTCGGTGATTTTCTCCAGGTACTACGGTTACCTCCTCCAATAAAACTGACCGCCACCATATAACTGAAATATTGTTGAAAGTGACGTAAAACACCTTAGCCCTAACCCTTAAAGGGAATTTGCGGTAGTGCCTACCGACAAAACTTGTGGGCGGAGCTTATCATCAAAATTCTCCGTTGATATGAACAGCCTATTTATGAAACTGTATGCCACATGACCAATGTGACCTACCTAAAGGTCACATACCTCAGAAATTTGAATGTTCGAAGTGATTTTTGTAGATTAGACTGACGAAGAATATTTATTTAAAGTCATTCCAGTTTTCAAAAACAAAGGTTCTCGAAATGATGTCTCTAATTACAGACCTATTGCAATTTTACCATTGGCATCACAAATCCTTTAAAGACATGTGAAGAATCATTTGATGAATTTCCTAAATAAATACAATTTACTTTATTTACTGCAGTCAGGTTTTCGTTTAAATCATTCCTGCCAAACGGCATTAACATTTATGATTGATAGGTGGTTAAAAGCCGTTGATAAAGGTGAATTAATTGTGGCGGTATTTCTAGATCTTGCAAAAGCTTTTGATCTTCTTGATCATGAATTGCTCCTTCAAAAATTACAGAAATATAACTTTTCTTACACTTCATTACAGTGGGTTTCTTCTTATTTGAACGACAGAAGACAGATTGTTTCTATTTCAAATACATTTTCCGATTTACAACAAGTGAAATCGGGCGTACCTCAAGGGTCAGTTTTATACCCTGTATTATTTTTGATTTTTATTAATGACCTACCTTTATATAACCCAAATCATAACACTGATCTTTTTGCTGATGATAGTACTATATCGGCGGCTGGGAAAAACAAGCTGTGTATAAGTAAAACTCTTAATACAGTATTAGAAGATATTTCGCACTGGTGTTACGAAAATAGAATGGTTTTAAATGTATCAAAAACAAAGACCATGTGTATTGGTTCAAAACAGAAATTTTGTACCTCATCTGATGAAATATTTGATATATCTATCAACGGCCATCAAATCAATGAAAGTCAGTGTGAAAAGGTCCTTGGTGTTTTCGTTGATTTTTGCTTGGACTGAACACATAAATCATATTATTAAAAAAAAAAGTAAATTCATCTTTAGCATTACTCAGGAGAATCAAGAAATACTTGAATCACAAAACGAGAATTCTGTTTTATAATGCATAGATTCTTCCCCACTTAGATTACTGTTGTTCAATTTGGGGGGATTGTAATAAGTATTTACTTGAAAATTTACTAAAATTACAAAAAAGGGCTGCAAGAATTAATCTAGATGAGCACGATTTTAAAAAACAATCTAGCGAACTATTTCGGGAATGTGGGATTGTTCCAATTACGAAAAGAATACTTCATCACAAGGCTTTATTAATGTATAAATCTAAAAATGAATTAGCCCCGGAATATTTATCAAATCTTATTGTTTCTGCAAATAACAAGGAGTCATACGATACCAGATTTTCATCATCAGACAATTTCCTTGTTCCGAAACCAAATACAGAATTGTACAAATCAAGTTTTTCTTTTAGTAGACCAAAAGTATGGAACTCACTACCAAATGAAATTAAAACCTCGAAAACTGTATTTGAATTCAAAAACTCTTACAAATTATTAAATTTTTGATAAACT
>MJUT01004237.1:166208-188685 GCA_002080005.1 Gigantidas platifrons | reverse complement strand
CTATGCAATCAGTTCCTATCACCACTACATTTGTAAGTTCGAATACCGCTCATGGCGAGATGTACACGATACAACATTATGTGATAAAGTTTGTCGGTGACTTGCCATTGGTCGGTGGTTTTTTCCACGTACTCCGGTTCCATCCATCAATAAAACTGACAGCCACGATATAACTGACAGCCACGATATAACTGAAATATTGATGAATGTAGCGCTAAACACCATAACCCTAACCCTAATCCATACTGTCATCGGTCGTAAAATTATAATATTCTTGACAAGCTGCGTAAAGTGATCTATAAGTTAAACAGTTCATCAATGGATATTTCTCTTGAATTGAGCAATACACCATTTAAAATGGCTGATTTGATTCCAAAATTAATCGTTTTTAAAATTTGGTATAGAAATTATTTCCCTTACGGCGGGAAAAATTATATCCGTTTCATGCTAGAGCAACGGAAATAACAACGCATTTGATTTTAATTTGTTTATGATTTGTAGATTTTTTAAACCTTGCAAACATAAGAGGATAGTTTTATAGAAAAAGAAATTCCAAATTAGTTACCTGAACATTGTGCACAGATAAATAAAAATATGCTACATATATTGAACTTTGCCCTTTTTCTTCCAAAGGGAAAGAACTCCATTTTTTTAATATAAAAACGTATATACTTTAAAATCAAATCGGAAATGTGTAAATGGAATTTCTACACCGATAACATAACTTATCTGTTTTATTTTTTAGAACAATAGTAAAAAAAACAACAACAAAAACCCACACAATTTAATTTTCAATCAAACGATAAATAGTTTATTTACATGATTATACAGACAGAGTACCATATTCAGAAGATGTATTTGAACAAGGGGAGAATCTAGATACAACAATGACAATTAAAACAGGCGAAACTTAACAAAGACAAGCGTCCGGACAAGTGTTGTACAATTTTTTTTGGAGCTTCATCGTTCGTTACAGGTCAACGTATTGTAAAATACTCGAATTAAACATTTATTTTACCTCAATATATGACTTATACATATATAAATAAAAGTGCGTAACAAGACAAATGTCGTAATCTAATCGACGTCACAGGACAGTCGACATATTCTAATCAACGTCACAGGACAACCGATGTTATCAAATCAACGTCACAAGGCAATCGACGTTACAGAAGAATCTAAGTATACAGTCAATGTGCATTACAGTTTTATCAATGAAAACCACAAAATGATGTGTCTAAAACAGAACATCCTTAACATATTAAGCGACAGAAGATCCATTAAAACCATTTCACTACGGCATACGATCAATATATATGTCTTTAATAAAGGACATTGCCATAGTTTGACGTAAGCATTTCGCAATTTGGAATTTGTTGTTCAATAAGAACGCTATGTTTATTAGATATGACGTTCTGATTGGATGTTTTTCGAGGACTCAAACTTCACAACCTTCAAAGTTTTACGACCGTAAGTCCTGTCATTATGTATGAATCTAATCCTATCTATAACTAAAACAGGTCAAATATATGACGCTACAAATGTTTGACGCCATACAACAGTAAATGTGGATTCATACTCCGGGTGCGACAGCGATGCGATACTATTGCGAAATCATTGCTTTTTTTGTCGCGTCGCTACTATCGTTTTTAGTTCGTGTTGCCTAGTGAATTAGATAATATTCTTTTTATGATTTCAGATGGCAATTACTCAACGACGGTAGCGATATCGCTAGAAAGTTAAAATAATTTCAACTCTGCTGCGACAGCTAGCGATGATCCGTGCGACGAAAATGTTCCCTAGCGATGGTCAGCGATGACGTGCGTTGTCGCTGCGATGGGGTAGCGATGTTGAAAACGACATCGCAAATCCGTCGCATAGCTGTCGCATCCGGAGTATAAACCCACCTTAACTGATCATAAATACAATTAATTTATTCCTTAACTATCAAAATGGAAAATCACATTAGATTTGCAAAATAGATAGCTTCATATGATGAGATATACATTGTAATTTCCGTTAACGTCCGATGGCCGTGTCGGCTTACACAAAACGGGCTTCATAATTCACAATTTCTTGACAGCAGAGTTGGTTCAATTTGTCATTTAACCTAATAACGACTATGCTCCATTACCAGACTAAGTTCAACCTTTTATACTGATGCTTCTCATTAATTATCTGTTTATTTTTTATTTATGTCTCAGTGTTTAATCATTGTCAGAATTTCTGTCTTTAAGACAGACCTGGAAAGGAAATAGTCATGTCCCAATGCTTCAAACAGCGAGCTCCAATAACACTTGTCGAAAAACTAAGAGATTTGAATGTTTGTACACAAGATACTTATATTATCGAAAATATGCATACTGACCACTTGGGGAAATATATATACATGTATTTTAATTTGAGGTTGAATTGGATTTCAGATCCCAATAAATCATGAAAACCTTTTAAGTGACAATCTATGGACTATTCGTGTGCAGTTTGGATTCAATCTATATTTCAGTATTGCCTTTTCGATAGGTGTCAAAACTCATAATTATTACACGATCATCTCATGAACAGTATCATTAATCAATCTGCCAAGTCATTTCATATAATTTTAATTCAAATTTAGATATAAAGAATGAATATACGCCTAAACAATGAATTTTTTATCAGAAAAAAAACTTTATCTAAAGTACCACATATTGAACTTTCCTGCCAAGTTTGATTCAAATAGGCTAGTGATTTCGGAGAACAGTAAAATGGGAAAAGTTTACAGACGACGACCACGGCCAACACAAAGTAATGACAAGAGCTTTCATGACCCTTCAGGTCAGGTGGACCAATCTTGTTCTTTCGAAATTGATATGAATAACGTTAGAGAATACCGAAGAGGCAATCAAAAATGGACAATCCAGAGAAACTGGTAACATAGTGTACACAAGATAAATAAACGTTAGAGAATACCGAAGAGGCAATCAAAACTGGACAATCGAGAGAAACTGGCAACATAGGGTACACAAGACAAATAAACGTTATAGAATACTGAAGAGGCAATCAAAACTGGACAATCCAGAGAAACTGGCAACATAGCGTACACAAGACAAATAAACGTTAGAGAATACTGAAGAGGCAATCAAAAATGGACAATCCAGAGAAACTGGCAACATAGCGTACACAAGACAAATAAACGTTAGAGAATACCGAAGAGGCAATCAAAACTGGACAATCCAGAGAAACTGGCAACATAGCGTACACAAGACAAATAAACGTTATAGAATACTGAAGAGGCAATCAAAAATGGACAATCCAGAGAAACTGGCAACATAGCGTACACAAGACAAATAAACGTTATAGAATACTGAAGAGGCAATCAAAAATGGACAATCTAGAGAAACTGGTAACATAGCGTACACAAGACCAAGACAAACAAAACAACAACACATTTTTTGTGTCTTGTTTTATTTTTTTATCACTATACAAATATGTGTATAGCAAAATTTCCATAAACGAAAACAGGTTACTTATCCCAATACTACTCTTATGTTTCTTTATTTAAGATCCCTTTTTCTGTTTTCTATTGACCTTTATGTGCGAAATGTTAATATTTTGTTACATTTAGTTTAGAATTATTTTTCAGGGTTACATTGCAACATTACATATTAGACCGAGTACTGAATAAGACGATGAAACCGTTAATTGAGAAACAAATAATAGGTTACAGACAAAACAATCTGTTCTGCTATTGACAGTTTAATTACAAAAGATTGCTTGAAATTTATTTTTCAAAACTGAACCAAAAGGTCATAGGCATAATACGTATGTAACGTATCAATTATGGTTACTCCAGTGCATCTAAACAAACACAATGAAAACATTGATCATCAGTAACACAGCCATAACATGTCAACAAAGGATCCCCGGAGTTATATGTTCGACATTTCATCATTTTATACACAAATGAAGTGGTTTGTTTTAAGTGTCGTGATGTCCACGGGGACTGTATAATAGATCTGTCATGACTTTTATATTGACCGTCATGAAACATGTCGGCTACCATCTGCCTTTTTGTAATATAGATAATTATGTAAAAGCTGACATTTTCTGGTGCTTATGTGAGCTAGTACTTAGCACTATATAAATCCTTAGGAGAGCTAGTACTTAGCACTATATAAATCCTTAGGTGAGCTAGTACTTAGCACTATATAAATCCAACTCAATTCATCAAAAAGTCAAGTGTTCGCGCCATGACGAATGTTTTGAACGCCATATGCAAAAGAGCAGATGGTGGATTAGGCTAGACAATTTTGTCTCGCAACTGGCCATCAACAATCACTACTAACAAACGTCTGTTCATTAAGAGCGACTGCAAGTTGTCTTTTACGTCCAAATAATATAACATTCTCAGAATACTGGCCAATCATTTACGTCCAAATAATATGACATTCTCAGAATACTGGCCAATCATTTACGTCCAAATAATATAACATTCTCAGAATACTGGCCAATCATTTACGTCCCGTCCCCAGGATGAGTTGTGGAATAACATTTGATTCCGTCCCACACAACCAACAGATGTGTTTTAAACAGCATCGGCGAAAATATGTCATGAAGAAGAAACATTTGACATTCGTTGACGTGTGCCACTAGTGGAGCAGGAACTGCTTACCCTTCCGGAGCATCTGAGTTCACCCCCGGTTTTTAGTGGGGTTTGTGTTACTCGATCAATTGTTTTATATGTATGTTTGTAGATCGTTGTTTGTCCTTTTGTACTTTTTCTTTTGGCCATTGTGTTGTCTGTTCTTCTTCGATTTACGAATAATGATTACTTCTTTGGTATCTTCAAACTCTTCTTGTTGACAAGTATGTCACTGTACTGACATTTTGAAAATAAAATTTCCTGACAGCCGATGAACACATCTGATAGTGCTTGGCATAATTTTCGAAAAGTGTGTCACCTATACTGGCTTTCTAAAAAAATAATAAAACGTAACTGAAATTAAAACAGTAATGACGGAACATAAAAATGCCGCTATGACCTTGTTTTACTAACAGCATTTGTCCTGAAACATTTAAAAAGACATGATTGAATCTTTGGGATGATAGCGGCAGATATATTTAATTGTCAAATGATTCCCAATACGGAGATTTTACAAATAGTCGGTCAACGTCTTATTTCCGTGATGTCAATAAAATTCTAAAAATAGTTTTCAACATTTTCTTTATGTCAATCATGAAATAAAATGAAAATTAAAATAAAATAGAGTAGACATACCAAAGACGCAACGCAATAATATAAACCAAACTAGGTAATAGACACAAAAAAACCTATGTCGGGCTATGAAAATAAGATACAATCAACACATAGTAATAGCTACTAATCCACTCACCTAGAGAGGGTGATGTCCAACCCATAATATTGGTTGTTCAATTGGTGATGATGTTGTTTGTTTACTTGCTTGGTGGGTTTAACGCCACTTCAACAATATTTCAGTCATATTGTGGCGGTCAGTTTTATTGGTGGAGGAAACCGGGAGTACCCAGAGAAAACCACCGACCTGTCGCAGGTCACAAACAAACCATATCACATAATGTTGTGCACCTCGCCCTGAGCGAGATTCAAACTCACAACATCAGTGGTGATAGGCACTGATTGCATAGGCAGTTGTAAATTCAACTACCATACGACCACAGCCACAACGGCTTCTCAATTGGTGATGAGGAATACTGCATTTATTTAAAGTTTGTAAAATTGTGTTTAGTGTCTGGAATAATTCCTTTGTTACTTCCATAATATTTCAGCCAGACCTTGACTGACTTTGTTTAGAAGTTTTGTCGGTTAACTGTCTGCTTTATTTTTTATATTTTTGTTACACGCTGCTTTAGCAGACCTATTTTTGTTATTTGATTTGAAGTACACCGTTTTTAGTAGATATGTTTTATTTGATGTAATATACGGTGTCATCAAAAGATCTATTTTTTTTTATCTTATAAAATACAAGACGTTGTCGTCAGAATACGTTATTTTATTATCTTATTGAATACAATCTGGTTCATAATATGAAATGCACTTTTAAATCTAGAATGATTAAATTTATAATATATCTGAATCTTTCGATCATTTTTTTTTTTCGTATTGCTTTCTTACCCACAAGAATCTCAAGATTACCCATGGCAATGTAGTTCATAAAAATAAAAACTTAAATTTAGAGAATTCTTTTTTTTTATTTAGTCCGCACGATACGTTTCTGGAATGACCTGACCTTCATCGCTACCGCTCAAAGCCAAAATATTTGAAAGCCAAATTATTTTAAAATATTCGTGAGCAAGAAAACAAAAGGGCTTAAACAGAATATTCAAAAACCATACAATGTGGACTATTTTCTTTCTTCGTAAAGTAAAAAAACCAGACTTTTGTTTCGAAACCTATCTATACAGACATTATTGTATTATGAAATATTTCTCTTTTACTGACAAATCCCTGACAATAATCTCAAAACCACCGATGGCAATGTACTAGTTATTACAATATGAATCAATTTCTTTCTTCGTGAAGTAAATTAGACATTTTCGTTCCATTTCTTTCAAAGTGGCACGTATTTTGCAGTATTTGCATAATTATTTTATTAAGCCTTATTGACTGTTCACTCGGCATGTCAATACTTTAGAATGATGTAACACGTTATATAAAACTGGGATTACGTCATAATATTACCATACATTCACTTAATGTGCAACTAAAATTTGTTTATACAACCTTAAGGGTTTAATATATTTATGAATTCAATCACAGTCAAACTGATTTAGCATTCAGTCCACCGAGACCCTTGTAAAATATGATTTACTGAACATCTCACACAATTATGTAATAGCTTTAGTACCTATGTCGTATAAAATATCTAGATATAAGAAGATTGCCGAATTAAATTATATCTATATGACATATAGGAAGAACACGTTAGCTGACTAGAAAGTGGATAATTAATTTAGTCAGAAAATATAGTATTTTTTTTCTCTTTCTAATTCTTTGGTTTTTTTAATGGAAGTATCTGAATGATAGAGGTAAAATCCTTATTTTGTAATAAAAATGTAGATATCAACTTACATGTGCACGACGCATTTCTGGAATAACATTGGCTTCATCGGGTATGTTCCAAATCTTCTGGAATAACATTGGCTTCATCGGGTATGTTCCAAATCGTCTGGAATAACATTGGCTTCATCAGGTATGTTCCAAATCTTCTGGAATAACATTGGCTTCATATGGTATGTTCCAAATCTTCTGGAATAACATTGGCTTCATCAGGTATGTTCCAAATCTTCTGGAATAACATTGGCTTCATCGGGTATGTTCCAAATCGTCTGGAATAACATTGGCTTCATCAGGTATGTTCCACATCTTCTGGAATAACATTGGCTTCATCGGGTATGTTCCAAATCTTCTGGAATAACATTGGCTTCACCAGGTATGTTCCAAATCGTCTGGAATAACATTGGCTTCATCAGGTATGTTCCAAATCTTCTGGAATAACATTGGCTTCATCAGGTATGTTCCTAATCGACAGACTGAAAAGCCATATAATCTAAAAGTCTTAGAGGGTCGTCGTGGGCGTGATCGTATCGTAGTTGGATTTACAACTACATATACAATCAGTGCCTATCACCACTAATGTTGTGAGTTCGAACCCCGTTGATGGCGAGGTGGACTCGATGCAACATTATGTGATCAAGTTTGCCAGTGACCTGCGACAGATCGGTGGTTTTCTACGGGTACTCACGTTTCCTCCACCAATAAAACTGACCGCCTTGATATAACTCAAATATTGTTGAAAGTGGCGTTAAATACCATAAACCAAACTCCTTTTTTTTTATTTAGTTGCTTCCTGGTAGCTAGTTTTATCAAGAAGGAAACTTACTAGATATCGAGAGAAAACTACTTGACATGCCGAAAGTAATTGTCAATCACCCCACTAAATGTATGGTATTTTTTTCCCCTTTTATTCTCACTAAAACTGGCATCTAATACAGCTCGCAGAGAGAACTCAAATCCTTTCCCGTTGAATAAGTCCAACAGATTTTAGGAGCTAGCAAGGCCACATTAACCTTTTCTTTTCTTTTTCGCTTCAGAAAAATAAAGTTGGAAGATACCAAAAGGGGTAATCTGAAGCCGTAAATTGAAGGACAGGCAATAAAATAGCCAAAAGAAAAAGGACAAATGAACATTTAAAACATGCTGTAAAACAGATATTCATCAATTACTCTGAATCATTGTGTTACCATTATACTACATGTAGGTGGAATTAGATGATAATTACGTGATTCGCCCGTTTGATGAGCTTCCATAATTAATCATATTAAATTAAAAGCAAAATTGAGATATGTACCGCCATCTTTAATTGCATCACTTGATTAAACTGTGCAATTTAATAGGGAATTAGTTCACATTATTAATCTATGGGTTGAGGTTATGTAATATTTTACAAAACATGGGTTCCGATCGAAGGTCTTTAACCTGCTTATATACTTCCGAATGTTACTTCAGAAATTGCACTTACCACATCAACACACTACAAACATGCTACAGTGCGTGTTATATTAAGATTCGTTTAATAAGTAGGTAGATATCTAGTTTAGTGCGCACGACGTGTTTCTGGAATAATCTTCATCATGTACGCTCAAAATTGAATTATTGGAAAGCCAATTAATTTAAAAGTGTTTGTGAGCGACACAACTACACGTTTCAACATGGTAGCCAAAATCGGCTGATGTCACATATGCCAAAGGGAGAAAAACTTTAGTTTTGATAAGTACATTATGTAGGGACTGTAAATTTCAATAATGGTGAGTGGGTGAGTGATCGCCAACTCGACAATTTTTCAGCTACCGGTATATTATGGCGAGAACAAGTGAATTTTCAATGAGATGATGATGAGATCCGCTTTGTATTAGACCGACACGTTTAGCTGGATTTTGATAGTGCTAGTTCACCTAAACAACAGTCTGCGGACAGACATGTCGCCCCACTCGAACACATTATGCTGATTCCGAACCAACCAGTCTTTGATATTTCTCCTTAATGCTGCGTGCTGAGCGGAGAAGCAACAAATACATTGTACAAATTCTATAGTCTTTGGTTCGACCCGATAGGGGCTTGAACCAACGATCTGACCCACACGAAACGTGCACGCTAACCATTACACCACAGATGCGGTGTCTTTAAACATTTCTAATCTTTTAAAATATAGTGAGGATAATATATTATAATCACCTCATTGTCGTTCAGACATCTATTATAAGTTGGAGGTAATCCTTCATTCAGCAGTATTGTTGACAACCTTTGTATTGTGACTAAGGCTTTACGTTATAGCATGGTATTGACAAGAGTTGTGCTGTTCTATTGACAGGAGTTTTATTGCTCTGTCAATCAATGTAAAGATGAACATGATAGAGTATGGACTTCTGTTTCGTTTGATATCTTAGTATTCTGACAAAATTATTTCAGAGCAAAATTATGAAGCTAAATAAAATCAATCCGTTTCAGCAATATCAAAAATGTTTGTCCATATTAATTAACAAATCACAAAAAAACTTTCCAGGAAGTAATTATGATAATATACCGTCTATTATGAATATTACAGACGGGTTATTTCACCTGAAATATATATAATGTTGTGTACAATGTATTATGTACGTCCAAGTGGTGTAGATGTCGTTGACTTCAATGCACAACCCTAATACCACAAACGTGGATTCGCGCTTAGATGCCCACCTCATGTGTTTAAGGTTCCCAGACCCTGATGTTTAAACACGATAGTTCGTTATAACTGTCCAGACTTTCTTTCCACCAATTAAATCTTTTATCACGATATAGCGGAGCATTTGTTGGAATAAAATAAAAAATGAAAAAAATACCACGCTGCTGGAACAGTGCCACAATCCAATCTGAGGAAAAATCGATATCACAAGCACACATTGACGATTGTGGTAGTGTTTGTTTTTCATGTTGAAGAAGATTATATAAATATGATTTATAAATGTCTAATTCATTGATTTTTACCATGCAACTAAAATGTGCTTAAATCAAATCTTCATTGTCGTGTCGTAAAAGACGACAATACATGTCTGGGAAATCACTGATTTCGGCAAAACAAAAAACAAAACACAAAACAAAAAAACAATTATGTTTTGTGTAGAATAAATTCTACACGCAACTCTCGAAATCTGGCAGAATTGTACTAAAACTACATTGATTGATTGATTGTTTGATTGGTGTTTAACGCCAACTTTAGCAGTTGCTTCCTCAAAATTAATGAACCTAATTACGAAAGCCAAAAGGCAACGTCCGAAATGACAGCGTTCCTGAAACTTCAATAACTCAATATTGCATTTTAAACTTCCTTGTTTCGTTCGGTACTGTCACTGCTTGTGTTACTTTATTTTTATAATTTGATTTTCCGGAATTTTTGTACAAGGCATTGATACCAAGGAAACCCACTTTAAGTACACGGTATGTTGAACCTGTAACAACTGTCCATTCTGTCATTAAAATTTGATTATACATCAGACATCATAACTCTAGACATACAATATGTTTTGTGGTTTTATTAATAAAATCACCCTCAAATCTTAAGGCCTTTAGGCACTATTTACCAATTATAAAAACTTTACTGTCAAGTTTGTTTGTCACGTTACTGTTTTGCTAACACTGCACTGAATGTCTACAATACGGAAAATGGGGGATTTTTAACAGCTTATCAAATCAATCTTTTGAAATTATTCATTGTACAATGTATACAGCTATCAAAAATATAAAACAGGTCTCGTCATAATCCAATTAATCACTGTGGAATGATAATGGTACAATAGAAGCTGACAGTAAGAATACATCTTCTGGGTCGAGTACATGTGAGTCAAGTGTTACAATTTACAATGACAACGAAAGAGTAGGTTGACAAAGCCAACATATAGAAATGGAAAAGTAGTAGAAAATTAAAAATAACATTGAAAGTCATAAAATTGGCTAAGCCAACACATATATAACAATAACAATATGATTTGATTTGATTTTTTTTGGTATTTTAACGCCGCTTTCAGCAATATTTCAGATACATTATGGCGATCAGTTTTAGTGGTGGAAGAAGCCGGAGTACCCGGAGAGAACCACCGACCATGGGCAAGCAACTGGTAAACTACCTAACTCATTGAGCCACCGGGCCCTAAAATAACAATATGCAATTATAAATGCCTATTGTCTACAAAATAGAAAAGCAGGAACATTTTGACTTTCAATAGCCAATTTGATGATTTTGAAAAAAAAAAAAAATTTCCATTAGCCTTGGCACAAATATTTTAATAAAGATCGGTCGTAAATTGATTGACATTGAACATTGAAAATTAGCTCATTAATATCAAATAATTGATACTATGGCACATCAAAATAATATGAAATTTTATGCAATAATTTCATTTGATCGAAGCATGTCATTTTTATAAATCTTTGTTCATATCCTAAAACTGAAATATGTCACAGCCAATCAAATTAAGATTAGATGTGTATTGCATTTTTCTTTTTCTTTTGGCGATGCACTAACATCTACCGTCAATCTCTATGGAGTCAGGTCATGGCTCATATCTTCAACATACCAATAATCGATGCACCTACTAAATCGCTAGGCATCAAAACAAAGTACACGCCAAGAGCTGTTGTCCGATTGGTCAAGATATTCAACTGTTTTGCTTATGATTGCACGACATTATCCCTAACGTGATGATGATAGACGATAGTGTATCACCAAGGAAACAAAAAGAGATACAACAAAACATCTACACTTAATTAGATTGTGTCAAAATATAAATGCATGTACCATGAAAACCCCTTTGCATTGTATCTGTGGATGAATAACAAATCGCTCAAAGATGGTGGTGTAACAATCTTTAGATGTATGACAAACTGCTTTATTTTCCATGCAACGATTTCTATTACACCCAAGGGCGGCAATATTTATTCAACCACCCAAATCAAAAACAAATTAAGAGATGAGAAATTAAAACTAAAAAATAGTAAAATAAGAATGAGCTTTTGTTTTTGCGACATTTGTTTGAAAATAATACTATTTACATTACTTCTGCATAATAAACATAGTTTGCATAATGTCAAATATCGGTAAAATTATTATTTTTCATAGAAAGCACGAATCTATGTTGAACAACCCACTAATACACGCCTACATGTCGAATTTCGAAAACGTAGAAGTATTGACATTTGTAGAACTTGATATTTACGGATTCTGATTACCCATTTTGTATTTTATACTCTTTTTCAAGCAGTAAAGATTTGGCTGTGATAAACGACAAAGGATCGAATTTGACAACAAAAAGCTCAACCGTCTTTTCTTACTGGTTGAGATATCTAGAAAATTATGGGGGGGGGGGAAGAAATTGTATATCAGGAATCAGAAAATGAACATTCTATTATGGTATTTTACGCCTTATATAATTATCAATGCTTGCTAAAGGGGTGAGGTAGGCTGATGTACCTTGACAAACGGTAAAAGATCGTAATATATAATATTTCGGTACAGTTTAATACTCTTTTTCTATGATGGGTATCAAATCAATGTTTGAAGCTACTGTAATTCGACTATGACAGGCAATGCAATGACCGAACGAACAAGGACAAACGGACAAGCAATTATATAACAAACACATCACCAGTAGTGTGATTGTTCTTAAGAGAAAAACAAATAATTGTCCAGTTTATTGAAAGTAATTTTGATGATAAATATATAATGACGGCCGTTTTTTGTATCTCAACTACCGGTAATTGCATACATTTTCCTCGTTAAGAAAACTTCTACCATCAAGTGTTGATGATAGCTATACTGGTATATTAACACTCGGTGAATTTAACACCATTATATAGGAAACCGGAAAATGTCAGCATGCTTCGTTTTGTCATATTTTGTTGGCAATATCGGCATTAAGTTGACTACTAATGTGAATTACTAACCGGCGTCATTCAGTTCACAATTCCCAGGAATGCGAATAACTAAAAACAAAACATTATCTTATATATTCCAGTGTAACATGGACGTCACCAAGGACATTCTTGAAAACAGCTTAGAAATGGCCTTTACTGACGCTTATTTTAGGTGTTTATTTACCGATACTTGCTGCGAAGCAAATGGGGAAAGTTATTACCTGCCTTAAAAGCTTCTACAAGTAAATGTTATATTTTCCGATAATGTATATGTTGCATAATACTATTATTTTGCGCATGAGAAAAACTGTACCAAAACGTTGTGTCAACCAAAATGGCAGGGCAATGAAATAAGACAATTTGCATTTTCAAATAAATTTATACCACAAACCTGTGATGCAGTAAATAAGATCAAAATGAAGGAAGACATTTAAGAAATAAAAAATATTATCTGGAAATTGATTCCAATTTCATAAAATGTCAACGTGCTACCATAAATTCTTCAAGTCAAGGATTTAATTATTGAAGGAATGTAATAGAAATGTCGTTAATATTGTTGTTCTAATTGCAACGTCAAGATTGAAAACTTGAAATCTAAAAATAAAGAAAAAACATGTAAAATATCTTTTTTAATATAAAGAAGAATGTGTTCAATTTTAGAATAAGAATCCTGAACGATGTATTATATACATATCATATTTGAATTCTTACTTCCTGCTACTTATATGTAATGCACATATAAATTAATGTTAAGAGAAAACAGAAGGGACAATAAAGAGTGGACAATCCAGAGACACTGGCAATATTGGGTACACAAGAACCAGGTCAAAAACAAAAGAACATAAACACAACACAGAAAATTAAAAAGATAAAACAACACGGACCCACAAAAACTCAAGGTGAACACATGTGAGTAAGCAGTTTCTGCTTCTTATAAAACACCAGCCGTGTTACTCATATCGCATTTGACACCATTACTATTTTGGATTTCTGCACTGACATGATTTTTGGAATATATATTTAATACTGAACTTTACCGTTTCTAATGATGCAATTAGTATTAAAACTAAGGTTCTGCCAACTCAGGAATATGTGTCTGTAGCCTATTTTAATTATCCTTGTTATCTCCTTTACTTTTCTCGCTCCCAAAAGACTTTTTGTTTGTTAACTATTTGCTATTTCAATCTTTCGACTACCTAATGAAGGTTATTCTAGAAACGTATCGTGGACTAAAAACGATATCTACGAGTTGCATACACTATATTTATTGTAAAGGAATCTATAGCTTGTGGTGCGTAAATGATCGACCCATAGTAGTAAAATATCACCAATTAAGTTGTTAACAAGGCAATTCTAAGATTGATATTTTTGAGATACACACAACAAAGTACCCGGATGTGGTGATGAGGTTGCTGTGTTGTACAAGGATACGATACAAGCAATACTTCGACAATCTGAACAGATAAGTTTTCTTACTCTTGATATTTTTGCAAATTATGAACTTTCTGTTCCATTAATGAGTATCTCCTGGTGCGTATAATTAACTTTTGTCCGTTAAATGAACTGAGATTGCTGGAAGTTATTACTCCAAGGCCAAACACATACAATCGTGTTGACCACTTTCACTACTTTGTAATATGTCGCAACATTATAACAAATTTTATTCTGACGCTATCCTGTTGATGCCCTACGATTTACTAGCTGCAACTTTTTTATATAAAAATCTTTTAGCTTTCAATTTGTTTTTAATTATTATGAGCGTACATGTCTGATCATGGTTATTCTATAAAGGCATCATGAGCACTAAATTAGATATCTACATCTTTATTATTTTGGCTTACAAAAATTGTTTTATGAGCGTACATGATGAAGGTTATTCCAGAAACGCGTCGTGCGCACTAAATTCGATATCTACGTCTTTAATAATAATGTGTTTTTCCTTATATCAATCAATATAAAACAGGACTATTCGGTCAATTGAAAGTTTAAAAAGGTTACTAACAAATGAGACTTTTGACATTCACCACACTGGCACACGCAACATTTAAGCCGAAAACTATTGTATAATAACGAACAGTTCGACACATCATTACGATTGATTTATTTTTATAAAAGGTTAAATATTATTAATCGATATATTGATATTCAAAATCTGACAAAAAACGCCTCTTTAACCCAAATCTTATTTTGTGTTGTTTTGAAGCATACTAATTGATAGCAGCTAGCAAGTGCATTATTTCAAAAAGAGTTCACCGACATTTTAAAAATGAAAAATACATTTGTATCGATGTATTTTTACATGGTAAAATTTGGTTGTTATGAAACGGAAAAAATACAGAATATTAAACAGCAGATTATGAGTATATATGATATATGCTTAGGGTTAATCAAGCAGGAAGAAGATCATACTTGTATCCTCCACTTCGTATCTACATGAACTTGCTGACAATTACGTCACATTCTGTTTTCACTTAAAATGTAGGAATTGATCGTACAAACATTTGTGACGGACTGACGGACAAGACAAAAACAATAAGCTTAAGTCTTCATAAGAAGGAGAGACACTAAAATAGTAATATATCCACACCTAGGAACCCCGGCGGTAAAGAAATATGAGCTAGTTTCTCCGATGCGAAAGAAATCAAATGCACAAGGCTTACATATGGGCGTAAATGGACAAGTTGTACTTGGAAAGCACCGTGCCCCATGTCAGAGGTAAAGCTATATTTCAGTAGCCCGTAATGCAATGATCGATTGGTAGTTCCTCGCAACAAAAGTGTGATCGAATTCAATAACATTCATTTGTATGCTTCCCCGTCCCAGTGACTCACTTTCACCTGACATCATATTTCTAAAATTTCAGTGGAAAAAATAATAATTTAATTAATTCCCTTGCTATAAAATTTCTTCCAAACCTCATCAAGAACTTAATTCAATCCAGGAATCACAGAGATCAAAATTAATAAGGTATTACTGCACACAGATAAAAGAGAGCATTCCATAATTCAATGCAGTATATTGCGTGATTGCTGACCACAAAATATTATTATTAAGAAAATCACATAAATAAGATAATTGTGTCTTTACAATTCCAATTGAGTGATATTAAGTACTAGTCTTCCGAATATTATTATTATGGATTTCTACTTCCGAAGGGAATAATTTATTGACATCGTTCTGGTTATTTCCGCCAGTTTTTCATTGTATCATATGCATTATGTGTAAAATGTAAATTAAAAACAGCCTTTATCTGCCCGCTCACCTAAACTGATCAATCCTTTTCCCCTATGGATTTATCAATCCAAATTCTAAAAATAAAATCTGTCGTCTGCTCCATCAGTATCTTAAAAACATGCAAATGCACAATCAGGGATGACTCTGGATAGAAAAAAAAATAACTGAAAATCAATGAAAATTTCAAAAAGATCATTTTTTACCTGTTCGGAACTTCTTTTTCCTAGAAAAATCAGTTAAATAACAGGAAAAATATCATCCCTGGTAATGACATAATATTAGGGTTCTGATACCATTATGAGTACATCTCGCCATGAGCGGGATTCGAACTTTAGTGGTGATGGGCACTGAGTGATGGCACAGGTAGCTGTAAATCCATACTACCATACAATCACACCCCCTCCCCCCAAGTTATCAAGTTATCAATCATGCGACTCTCGGCCTGTTCATAAGGAAGACAATAATGCATTCAGTCGCACGCGCAGCATAGAGAAAATTACTGAATAGATATATTGAATATATTCAGTGTTACCAAGCATTCTTAAAAATGGGAACCGTCGTATGGTAGTTGGTATAACAACTACCAGTGCAAGCAGTGCCTATCACCACTAAAGGAGAGAGTTCGAATCTCGTTCATGGCGAGGTGTACTCGATACAACATTATGTAATAAAGTTTGTCAGTGACTTGCGACAGGTCGGTTGTTTTCTCCGGTTCCCTCCACCATAAAACTGACCGCCACGATATAACTGAAGCATTGTTGAAAGTGGCGTTCAACACCATAATACTAACCCCTCCCCCTAACCTTCTTAAAACTTGATTTTCAACTGTAACTCAGTGTTGTCGTATGCTTCACATGCAGGCTGCCACTGAAGTTAAACATGTTTTCATTCTTTTTCAAACGACAATATTAGCGCTTTAAGATATCTTCATTTGTAAAAACTTCAAATGTAAACATTGCAATGTAATACTTCAACTAAAGTTTTATTACTCTTCTTTTCTGCTTCTTAAGAAGTTGTTAGTATTAAAATTATTTAATTTCACATCTTAGTGCCCCTTGTGGGTGATAACTTTCATTCTTACAAATTTTAATCTCCCCACATGGATATTTACCGCTTAGTTTTGTTCCATACATTCAAGAGTTTTGGAGAAGATTTATGTGCAATGTTAACGACAGCGGGTACTAAGTGCAATAAACGATCGGTTGGTATCGTTACGTTTTGCTATAAATATTAGACTGTGATGTTAGTTGCCCCTTTGAGTTATTTTCTAGACATGTTTACAAATAGTAAACCGACATTCTTAAATTTTCCTCAAATAAGTAGTTCTGTCCGTGTCGGTACAGATGTATCTGTTTGGGTTTACATTTAACGCTAGCAATATTTCAGCTATATCATGGCGACCAGTTTTAGCGGTGGAAGAAGCCGGAGTACCCGGAGAGAAACACCGACCATGGGCAAGCAACTGACAAACTTTTATCACTTGCGCCTGCGAGTCGAGTGCACCTTTTTTTAATTTACAAAGCCGTGCGCGAACCCACGCCGTATTGGTGATAGGCTTGTATGAGTTCTTAGGTAATGCAACTGAGCCATCGATGAAATTGAAAACGATTGCAAACTATATTTGTTGAAAACATGAAATCCGTATTTTTTTTTTTCATTTTTCATTTTAATTGTTTTTAAACGATATAACAAACCCTTTAAATTAACATAAAAATGAAAAACCAAACCTATCACACTGTCGGAACAGTTCTAAAATTCAATAGAACAATCGTAGTTAGAACTCATATAATAAATCATTGGATATTTCACACATTTTCTGAGAAGAAAAAACCCTTCCTTTTCATTTTAGTTAAACTTGAACTTATCCTGTATTTTTTCAATAACAAAACATTTCAAATAAAACTTAAAATTGATTAAATAAAGGGGATCCCGCACATATAACCGAGCACCAGTTATGGTCTGGTTTCAAATGGCTTTATACTGAATTTATAATTATTAAGGCGAAAATCCTAACATCTTACTTTTCAAAGTATTATTTTGAATCAGCACTATCCAAAGACCACACCACAAAAGATTGGCCAAGTTGTGCCACAGTGGAAGTTTGACATGTGGAAAATAAACAAATGATAGGACAAACTACCTTGACCTTAGACCATGTCAGCTAATAAGGACATCGTATACCAATAGCTCGTTGACCGTTAGCCAACCACAAAGCTTCTTTGATATCAACAAACAACTTATAAATAATAAATAGTTAGAATCTGACGATAGTTTATTTTGCAAATTAATGCAGGATCATTTCCTCTGCTTAGAAATTGTAAAACAATCATTCACAAGTTATAAAGAACGAGGAAGTGTTTTACAACACCATTATATTCACTCTACAAATCAAAGAAAACAATTAACTAGGAATCTACTACAAAAAATAGCACAAGAAAACAATTAAGAATCTACTATAGAAATATCGCATGCAGGACTCTACACACGTAAACATCTATTATTAAAGACCTAACAACCAATCTTAGAACACATGTCTTATATAAAAGGTGGCACATTATTAGGTCATATCTGACATCATACCTATGGATAATGTAAGCAAACTTACAATAACAAACATGGATTTACAACTATCTATGCAATCAGTGCCTATCATCACTTAAGTTGTGAGTTCGAATCCCGCTCGGGCGAGGTGTACTCGATACATGTACAACATTATGTGATACTCCTACTTTCAACAATATTTTAGTTATATCGTGGTGGTCAGTTTTATTGGTGAAGGAAACCGGAGAACCGGGAGAAAACCACCGACCTGCTGCAAGTCGCTGACAAACTTTATCCCATAATGTTGTATCGAGTACACCTCACCTGATCGGGATTCAAATTCCCAACGTTACTGATGATAGGCACTGATTGCATAGACAGTTGTAAATCCAACTTCCATACAATCACGATCATGGCGACATTCTCTGAGGATACCCCTATTTACTGGGTATGATAACAATAGCATGTTTAATGCAAACCCCTTTTTTTTCTCCTTATCCCCCACCTGACACCAATGTTCCTACCACTTAGCGATGAGAAAGAGCTGGTGTCGATGTGAAAAATAAACTTATTATCCGAATAAACCATAAATAATAGTTTCATTGTACCAAAGACAACCTCAGGGGGGGTGTACGTCGTGTAACGTAGGATGTCGGATCCGAAATTTAGAAGCCTTCTGAATGATATCTAAGCGTGTGTTACATTTTTTAATGATATCATTAATATGATCTGTCCATGACATCTTGTTATTAACAAGTCCTAGGTGTTTGTGAACTGTCACTTCGTTAATAACAGTATTATTTAGATATAATGGCGGATACACTTGACGTCCAAATGTTCGTTTACCTCAGGTCTCTAGGTATAAATACGTTAAATGCAGAAAGATCCGAACAATAAAAAAAAATGTACGGGAAAAAATATAATTTCTGAACACTATTTACCCTTGGGTCAGGTCGGTTTTATGAAATGCTGCAGTTCATTAATAAAGAAACTCTAAACAACAGCACAATTATTTAAACACCCTTTACGCTTTTTCGTTTTCCTTTCCAAACTACATGACATCAGCCAAGTGATTTGAGAATCACCACAAATTAGATTTATGTTGTTTAACGCCACTTTCAACAACATTTCAGTCATATCGTGGCGGTCAGTTTTATTGGTGGAGGAAACCGGAGTACCCGGAGAAAACCACCGACCTCCCTCAAGTCACTGACAAACTTTATCACATAATGTTGCATCGAGTACACCTCGCCATGAACGGGGTTCGAACTCACAACTATAGTGGTGATAGGCACTGATTGCGCAGGTACTTGTGAATCCAACTACCATACGATCTACTACAAATTACAGAAGAGGACATATAATTAGAACTCAATCATGTTTACTCCTTGTGTCATGAAAAGGGTAATTTCTCAAAATTGTATCTTATTAGTAATAAATATGTCCAAACTTCAGCAAGATCTTTGCAGGTATATCATTCCTGATACGGATGATCTAAACACAAATGAGAATACAAAATGAAGAGGGTTTCATGATTTCAGAATTTCCCAAATTAGAATTGATTTCAGCAGAATATAACAAATACTCAGGTATTTGAAATAGTCAAGTTTGTATAATAAAAACGTAGATATCAAATTTAGTGCGCACAACGCGTAAACGCGTTTCCCTGTTTCAGAGATACAAAATCCTATATCTTAATTGAAACTATTGAGTCGAAATGTCTATAACGCTTCTCACAACTCTTGGTTTTCTAAACAATTAATAATAATAAACAAACTATACAAACAAACAATACATCCGGTAGACTATTTTTATGTATTTAGATTTTCTAATAGAAATTATATGCAAGTAATATAACATACTTCATTGACAAATGGCAGATAGTCTAGATCTGGAAAATATTAGTTAACTCGAGATTCTAGCGTGTCAAATAGTCATCAGTTTGACAAACTAAACACTGTTGATGCGTTCATAATTCACCACCAATTTGACATGTATGTATGGTAAACGAGAATTACGTTATTTCCTGTATTGTCATCACTGGCCAACTCGGATCTCCATTGCAAGTAATGGTTTAATTGAAACGAACGCGCCAGAGCAACCATTGATATATTGATATAAACAATAAGCTAGAGTTGTTTCATTTGACAACTATTTTAAAATGGGAAGCTACATATAATGTGACACGGCCAGACAATTGTGACAGTTACCTAATACAATGGATTCTAGTTATTCGTTTTACACTATACACACAATAGTAATAGATAAGATTAAGAACAGATGATGTCTATTAAGAAATCTAAATCACGATATAATCTGTTTCCGGATTAATGGAGAAAGTGATTAACGAACCGATACTAGAAATTGTAAACAAGTTTAGATTTGAGACACTTTTGGTTTGCAAATATGTTGGCATTTGTGTGATGTCTAGCTCAAAAGAAATGTCAACAACAGTGGAGTGTAATTATGAAATAACGAAACGCTAACAATGGTGTAATTATCTATGATACAAAATAAAGAAGACAGACGGTTTTGTATTGCGTTAGGAATTTAAAACTAGTCGAATTCATAAACAAGATTTGTTAGCTTTGACAAACTGTGTTTGAATAGTTTGGAATTTGGATTTAGCATAGTTCGTTGTTAAATATACATAATACGCCAAACATATTGTTTGAAAAGCCAGTTGTGCTCTACAAGACAAAAACATCCTGATCTTGAGATTCGATGTGTTTTTGTTTTCTTTTCGTGTATGATCCCCACAACACGATTTGCATGTTAGTTACTAAGTATACTAAATCCTAAACAGTATCAATTCGGATATATTTTTATTCTCAGAGTAATGTTAGATACAACCAACTGATTATACGCTCTTAGCTGGTAGTCAGATCACCACGCTTTGACATGACGCTGATATCACATGGAAATTGTTTATTCCAATCATAGTATGTTGTCTTTCAGTTGAGCCTATTGTTGTTTATATTTGCAGAACTGCTGGAAACGTAGATATCAATCGGGTTTAACCCCGCAATATTTTGGAGCTTGTCCCAGGCCTGTATCTAAATTTCCATCATTTTCTTTTACCCCTTATCTTACACGATACCGAGTATATAAATTGCCAGGCTGAGATTACAGTTAAGTGGATTAAATCAACATTTATACAAATATAATCTTTCATTAAATAAGTTTTGCAATCAGTGTGCTGGAAATCATATTGAAACCATTGGGCACTACTTGTTACGCTGTGACCGTTACACGAACTCTAGAATTTCTCTCTTGCTTGGTTTAAAAAATATTCTATGCCCTGATCTTAATATAACGCTGTTACGTGATTTGTGTCCAACCTACTTATGTAAAATACTTGTTGAAGGAAGTGAAGACTTGTCTGTTAATACTAACTTAAATCTTTTTGAATGTGTCTTCACATTTATTAAATCTACAAAACGATTTCAACGTTGAATTTATCAATTTCGTTCTCAAAGTTCAAATTAAACTAGAACTGTCCGCATAGCGGGACTAATACCCCCCGCTTCACTCTGACTGTGTCTAAGATTATTGAAAACTAAGTCTATACGGAAAATATATTATTTGTCAAATTATAATATTTAATCACATTCAACAAAAATAAAAACGTCGTAGCATAAAAACTGTAAGAGGAGTTGCACGGACAAACCATGTACCCTTTCAGCCAAATTCACAAATAAAAAAAAATAACTAAGTTCAACAATCTATATTTTTTGGTAA
>MJUT01004237.1:137703-156701 GCA_002080005.1 Gigantidas platifrons | reverse complement strand
TTTGCTTATGGAGCCAGCAGGTAGATATATCCGGAGGGAAGGATGATAATCATAAGATACACGTACATACCACACCTAGCTTCAATCTGACTTTTCGCTCACAGGTTATCATCCGGAAACCACAAATTTGACAAATTCAAAGTACAAAAAGGGGCATAACTGTGGCAGGAATTGTCAAAAAAATCATAATTATTGAACTTGACCTAGATACTTATCAGATACACTTACATACCACACCTCGTTTCAATCTGACTTTTCGTTCGCAAGTAATCATCCAGAAACCAATTTGGGACGGACGCACCTAAGATGCAAGGACAATACCCATAACTAAAGCCCCCCCTTCAACGGAGCGTCCGGGGATAGAAAGAAGAGATGTTCTTATAATAATTTATATTTTTCATTTTGCATATATTATACATATGATAAGTCAAAATTTGATATAATCTACACTTTGTCATAAAAAAATTATCGTATTAACGAAAAGCGACATATGTCAAATGTGGAATAGGATTCAGATTAGCGGTCGCCCCGTCGCAAATGCGAGTAACTGTTTGTGTTGGGCGACATAAAATACGTATAATCGTCGCCCAGTTGTCGATTGCACAATTTAATTGAGTCAGCTGCAGAACCATTTTTGTTGTTTAATCAGCAGCAATGTTTTATTTATTCAACCGCTAGCTTTTTGTTGAAATTGAGAGCAAAGGAGGTCGAAAAACTGCGTAACTCGTCATAAAACAGCTTTTAACTAATTTAAATGGCGGCTTACCGGAAATTTCGAAAATGAAATACCGGAATCGGATTCCGGAACCGGGAACGACTATTTCCGGTTTTGCCGATAGTAAAAAAAATGTATGCCGACCTACCGACCCTAGATTTTTTTTACATGCGACCGTAAACACACATATTTTTTTTGGCCCAACCAATTCATTTTAATATGGGACAATTTGAAAAAAAAACAGGCTCAAAATTTAAAATGAAGTAAAAAATATTAGGATGGAAATATTTTATTTATAATGCTCTTTTGAAAGCTAATTTCTTGCCTGAATTCTAATATATTCTTGCCAGATTTGCCTAATCAATGTTATAATGTCCAATAATCATTAAATTTTGATTTAAAAATATTAGCTAGTAGTAATTTAATATCTATTTCAACATCCTTTGCATTTTTTGTCTGAAATTTTCCCGTCAACAAATAGCAATACATATATTACCAGATAAAAATAGATGCCTAAACATTATTCATTTAAGCAAAAAAATAATGTTACTCATCTACATTAACCATGTTAAGTTTACACGACATATTCGATAAAATCAAAACCAAATTTCAGGAATTGGAGTGCGAGTGGACAGGTCAGATGGAGGAATACACCCCAAACAAAATTCTCCCTCACAAAAGGTATTTTTCCAGTTCAATAAAATAACTTTCAGTTCACTCAGATTGCAGGATTTATGGTCTAATTTTCAACCCTAGTGGTTCGGATCGCTTTGCGATCCTCAACCGGCAATTGTATTTTTGTCATAAAAAGTTGGGCTACCAACTTTTTGTCTGGGCTACTACTTTTTTTTTCCTGGTAGCCCAGCTGGCTACTAGTCTGTAAAAGTTAATCTTAATCCCTGTAAGGATGTATTTTCGTTCAACGGTAATGATATCCATATACAATGAAATTTATCCCCATGCACTTTTTTATATCAAATAAAAAAATCTTATCAAAAATATTAATCATTTATAACAAAACAAATATATTTTTTATGACATATCTAGGATAGATTTCTAACGATTATCTAGTAGATCACTTAAATTTCTTTTTATATCAAATAAAAAATATTAATAATTGATAATCACCCAAAACAATAATATTTTAGGACATAAAAATATACATTAACCGAGTCGACATTATCTGGGTTAATATGCTCTCCTTAAATTCCTTATATTACAATGTTCCCCCCTCCTTATTATGCCAATCATGCTTTACTATTCTTCTTCCTTTATATATGCCACATGTCTCAGATGTTCATTTCTCCTTATTCCTATTACACCCATTTACTTCTAAAGAGAGACCTAAACACTACCATCTGTTCTAACTATCTTGTCATAACTATTTATAGTTACTACTAATGTAGCAACTCCCGTTTTGTTTTGAGTGTTAATTTGTCGATTATTTTAGAAACCATTAGTCAAGTATTATGTAATTTATATTAAAAAAAACATGTGTTGATAATTAAATAACATTGTTATCACCGTTATTAAAGAAATATTGAAGAAATAAATTCATAATAAAATCATATTGCAATTTCCTATTTAAAAAAAAAAGTCAGAAGAAAACAAAAATTTTCTTATTTTCTTTCCATTTTTTTTTTCAAATAAAATTCCAAGATAAAGCTGAAATATTGCTCAAGTTGGCGTTAAACACCAATCAATCAATCAAATAAAATCTGGTTAAATCTAAGGTCTATATCCTTCAAGCACTTACAACCTTAGACGATTTTGGCTACCGTAATTATGCTCCTTGGCTTACATGCTCTAATAGACATTCAAAATGATTTAGTTTCCAATGTTTTAACTATGAAGGTACCTGATGACGGTTTTTCCAGAAACACGTCGTACACACTTAATTACCTATCTATGTTTTTATTGGTTATCCTGTTTAGGTCCTTTGATTTACGTGCTCCCAAAGAATTATTTAAATTAATTGGATATCCAATCTCTTAACTATTATCATACCTGATTAATGTTATTTATTTATTTATTCCCTATACTATAAAACCTGGATGTTTTTGTCCGTTGATGTTTATTTTTTATAATGTCAATGCTTCAGAAAACATACGGACAACATGGGTTTGATACCTTAAAAATTGTATACGTAGATACCTACATGTATATTATACGTTTTCATTATAGAAAATATACTTCAAGAATTTGATTATATATCTTGTGTTGTTTTAACGTAGCAAAAATATTGGTCATCGCTTTTACGTTTCATTTTGTTTTCTGACTAATTAAATAGTTGATATATAAGCCGTCAATAAATAAAACCATCTATAACTGTGGGATACAGATCAACCAATCTCTTTATATACTTTCATACTATGACAGGGAAAAATGATGATGTATTTGTGAAATCGTTTATGCAAATGAGGAAAGTAGGCAATAATATATTTTAAAGCAATAACAACCTGTTCCATTTAAAGAACTGGCATATCTCCATTCAGGGGCATTTTATAATGCGATCGTTACGTTAGCATTGTCACTTTCAGGTTTTCATTCATATAAGAGCTAGTGTTTTTGACAAAAGGAGATTTTTTTGTGATTCTGATGAGTGAATTAGTATACTTAATATTGAGTTTAACCGACAGTGAAGTAATTAAATGTTGCCTTATTTAGATATAATAATACGTAACCATTCTAAGGTAAGTTTCTTTTTAATTTATTTATTTTGCTTTGTTTTGTAATTTAGGGTCTAAGAAAATTTTTAAATATAATAGAAGAAGTAAAAAAAACAAGGTAAACAGAAAATTTTACAAGAACAAAAAGTTATTAAATTACATGTATATAGTCGATTCAAATTGAATTGTAATTTCATCCTTGCTACGTTTTTGATTCAAACATCTTAACATCACTTAATATTTTAAATTCTGTCCATACCTTTATTATTTAACAGTATAACTCATAACTTCAATATTTACGGAAATAACACTGTAGATATAAGTGGATATACCTCTAACATTTGGTCATCATTTATATTTATTTTAAAGTGTATAAATTCTAACTTAATGTTAAAGTGTCTTCTCCCAATATTTATTGAACACTGTATGAAGTGTTCACTTGACATAAAATTAAATCATTATTTTGTTTTGCGAGATGCCAATTTTTAGCGAAATTTATGCTCCAATTATTTCAATACTTTATTAAGTGTTGGGTTATTGAGCTTAACGCCACTTTCAACAATATTACAATTATATCGTGAAGGTCAGTTTTATAGAGAGGAAACAGAAGTACCCAGAGAAAATCACCGACCTGCAGCAAGACACTGACAAACTGTATCACATAATGTTGTATCGAGTACACCTCGTCTTGAACGGGATTCGAAAGCACAATTTTAGTGGTGATAGGCACTGATTACATATGTAGTTATAAATCCAACTACCATACGATCACGACCTTAAGAGTATTAAGAGTATAAACTAAACCAATGTAACTACCACAGGAACAACCGAATATGTACCATCAGTCTAAAACAATGAACAAAAACCGTTAACCCTTGATAATACAATTAATTCATTCTCATACGTAACGTCTTCCAATAACAGTCAAAATCTAAATCATCTTTCATGGTAAAACCAGAAACACGATCGCAATAAATGTACTTATTTTTAATATAAATTGTGGATGTACGGTATATCGTTTCAAAGGGAATACACGAGTTTCAACGGAAATGTCTCTTCATAGTTTTCCCATGAAATGATTTTCCAATTAACTATACCTATTCTACATGTATCATTTCGTACAATAATATTTTGTCCACACTGAAAAACATACGTTCATTTCGATAACGTTCCTGTTGGGAGTAATAAATGACATGCTCGCATTGAGTGTACATTTCGCTGGTCGTGTCAACCAAACTATAAAACTAGTATGTTATCTTTAAGACGCACAGCGTGAAATAGTAGTAGCAACATTTCAATTGGTTCATAGTGCGGATAATTTGTCAAATTATATCTACGAACTGTAGTTTCAGTTGAATAATACATGACAAGAAAAAAAAATCACCTTGATGTGATGAATAGCCATCATTATCATCTAAAATATACCGCCACGATATAACTGGAATATTGTTGATAGTGGCGTTAAACACCATAAACCAACATTCATCTAATAAAATAACCTGTTCTCGACACGATATAGCTACAGACAAATGCCTGATATTTAAATAACTATAATAAATCACATTATTGTCTAATCTAGTTTACCCCAAAATAACATGGGTTTATATTGGAAAATCTCGAACTGCAAATAAGAAAATTAAGTTCGAACATCATTCACTTGCTAATCTTTTCCGAAAACGGATCATTTTAAAAATGCAAATCTTCAACTACAAATAACAACTTGTCTCAAAAGTAGATCATTCGTTTCTGATAAAGTTTCCATTAAATGTATGTTTTAACCATGCCACCAATATTACGACTACGTTGTAAGATCTGTCCGGTATTTAAACGTTTAGCTTCTTCTTGGGTGGTTTTGGCAGAGTTGTTATTTATCGTATCCAATAATGGTACAATCAGTAACATCATGATTATCAGCCTTTATAGGGGTCTGGCAGTAAAATAAGGAACTCACCGGCAAAACCTGTCCGCTTTCTCAACATTTCTTTAAATGTTTTGCTATTTGGATGAGTTTTGACTTTCCCTTTGGACGATTTTCGGAGTTCGGTAATTTTGTTATTACCCTTATCTAGAGTTGTTATTTATCGTATTCAACAATGTAACGACCTCACTGGTAAAACCACCGTCCATGGGTAGTTGTCTGAAAATTGTGTTAATTGAGGTGGGTATCGGAGCACGAACTCGTATCAGTGGTGTTATACTAGTGGTAAAAAAGACAAAGACTTTAACCACTCGGCCATCCATACCCCCGCGTGCCGTCTTCAATGGTGCAGGGGGACTCGCAAAACAAAGTAGAGGATAAAAACTATTGGAAATTGTTTTTCGTTAACAAAGAATAAGTAGGTAGATATCAAGTTTAGTGGGCACGATGTGTTTCTGGAATAATCTTCATCGTCTACGCTCAAAATCTAAAATAAGGGTAATAACAAAATTACCGAACTCCGAACAATCTTCCAAAGGGAAAGTCAAAACTCATAAGTATATAAACAGACAAAATCAGTCAAAAACAGGAAAATTGTGAAAACAGTAATGACCCTGACTTGGTACAGGCATTTCCAAAGAAATTGTGGGTTGAATCAGATTTTAAGGCGCCAAACCTCCCGCTTTCATTACGGTTCAAATGTTGGAAAGCCAAATAATTTTAAAATCTTAATAAAAGCAAAGAACCTAAACAGGATAGCCAAAATCGACTAAGGTCACCTAAGTTCGAGATACACACTTTCCACTGTATTTGATAATCCTTAAATGACATATTCTCAACGGTTCAGCGTATATTTCCTGAACTCATTTCACTAATACAATAACCGCTATCGTTGCTGATAAGTTACACTCCTCTAATTATTATTCTATCAGTAAGCTAAAAGCAAGGCGTGTTCGAATTGTCTATTATACGATACTTAGTGATTTTCTGCATGGCTTCTGACGATAAACCATTATATAAGTGGTTTGCAAGTCTACTTAAAATCGGAATGATGTTGACAATGATGGTCAACAGAACTTTGTAAACTAGATACAAATGCTGGTAAAGCAAGATTCCGTAAAATGGACATTAGACTGAAGTTGTTTGTCGTCTCAAAATATTGTTCTGAGATAACGTTAGGGGCTTAGATTTATTGCAAGGTCTTTTACTTTCATTTTATATCTAAGTAATTATAAAATATTGGTACATAAACCACTTAAGGACATGCTAAGTCATCTGCTGTCTAATATATATCTGATGCTAATATCCGTTTAAAATTTCCTTTTTTTTCCCACTTTTTTTTTAATTTCAAATTTTATTTTTTATTTTGTTTGTATCATAATGTTACAAACTCAAATTACCCATGGGAATACTGTGCGGATGTTATTTCTTAGCTTCCAAACATATTTTATTCCCGTCAATCAGATATACAGAGTATGTACATGTATATGAAAAGGATAAATCTCTTAATACTTGACGAACCAAACAAAATATTAAAAACAAAACTCGACTAAATCACATTTTACTGTTTTCAACTGGAAAAAAATACATCAAAATATATAACACTTCTTTCTGCATATTTTTTCTCTCACAAATATCATCAAACAATTGAATGAAAGAGATAAAAGTAAGTGTTAGAGCCTAGCGGAAATTAATTGTATATCTTGCACGTAATTGAATAGTGAATACTTAATAATATAAGGTTATTGAACCAATATTGTTCAAAACATACTTAAATTATACAGATACAACTGACAATTCTGCAAGTGACAATGTTCATTATTATTATATTGTAAAAATGCTAAAGAAAAAGAAAAAACATAAAAAAAATTTCAGCTTTAACAACAATATTTTGATTTGATAGATTATTAGTCAACATCAGCTGCAACGTATTGTATATCTATTCATGATGAGAACAAAACATCGTCCAGGTAAAAAGGAAAAGGTAAAAAGAGCATATGAACCGGAAGTTTCAGGATATTGATGGATAGAGTCTGAAAATTGTACCTTGCAACGCGTCACCTACAATCACTCATAGCTAACTGTTTCTCATGTTAATTACGACCAAAGAGAGTAGCATTTTCCATACACGAGGCGCTAAATTATATCCCGTTCCAGGTCGAGTTGTGTACATTTGTAATACATGTAGATTCCACACCTCCTTCCCCAAGGGTGTATCCCACCACAGAAAAACTATGTCATAGTTGCATCCTCCCGGTGGTTAACTATTTTGACGATATGTAATCATAGTAATAATAAACACGGATCTTATTATTAGTTACTAAAAAGTATGTTTAAGCCACCCCTACGAAAATTTTCGGTCGCCATCATGACTTGTTAAGGTTACGAAATACATTGTATATGTGTCACAAATGACAACGGATATGTCCCACTTGTCGTAAGCAATTCCTGGTCCTTTCCTCGTTAATGACTTATCATCGAGTTTGTAACAAGAGTAACACAACGGGTGCCACTACTGGAACAGGAACTGCGTTCACATTCCGGAGCACCGTGACCACCTGAATTCACACCCAATTTTTAGTTGGGTTCATATGGCTCGATCTTTAGTTTTCAATGTAGTATGTTGTAGATCTTTGTTTGTCCTATTGTACTTTTTCTGTGGCCATTGTGTTGTCAGTCCTTCTTCGATTTATGGATTCTGATTACCCCTTTGGTATCTTCAAAATCTTCGTATGAACAAAATCATAATGTTGTTGCACAATCAATACTAATGTATTATACATGTATCTCTATAATTTTAATGGTCGTCTTTCTCTACATAAACAATTAAGCAATAATGGGTTGAAAATAAGTGGAAAATATTAAAAGAAAATAGATGGATGTTTCTAACTGTGGAACAACCATTAATTGTTTTGTCTTTTAGGTACCAGTAATACACAATCCAAATATTGGCAACGTTAACGATGCTATTGCAAGACCGGGGCATCTTTTGTTATCGTCTGTATTTTTATTTTGTCGTCAGTAATTTCAGTATTTTCTCATGCTAAAGCTTGGTACAGTTTTGTGTGTGTCATACCTGCAAATCTCATAAAAATAACGATCCATTCTGGTAAACGGTAGAGGAGACATATGATAACAATTTATGTCGGCTAGGCTTCGACAGTGATCATTACACAGTTTATATATCTATTGTAATGACTCATGTATGAGAGTAGCTACATACGAGGTGAAAATCGAAAGTTGTCAACCCGAGGGTGGTTGTTTCCCCCCGAGGGTTTTAGGGACCGAGAGAAAACCCCTTCTCGAGGGTTGACAACTTGTTGTTCACCTAATGTTTTATTATACTGAATATACTTTGACTAAAACTTTATAATGTTTTACTTTGTAGAAGACAACTAAATAATTTCCTGTATAACAATATACAATTACGGAACCGGACTAAAAAAAATGGATTTTCAACACAAGGGTCGTAAACATTCTATATTCATAAGATTTTGCATGTGTTTCTTAGAGGTATCATGGGTATCGAGTTTGCCTCTGTGTAGGCTTGTCCTGTTGGATTTTTGGAACTTTTCCGTCAGTGTGGTACTTTTTTTGTTTTTAATTCCATTTCTCAATAACTTAACATCACGACTCTGAAATTGTGTCAACACAATGACATATGCTCCTTTGAACAAACATCTCTTTCATTGTTTACACACATATCCCATGAAATCTTTGAGATCTCGTTTGTCTTTTAGAGACAGACTACGCTATATATGACCATGATGAGAAACCCAAATGGCCCTTTTAAGTAGTTAATATATATATATATTTTTTTTTTTAATAATCATTTTTTCTTTAAATTGATTTTTTATTTTTTTATTTATTCAAATGAGTGTCTGAATTTTCAATAGTAACGAGTGTCGAGTGATGAATCAAAACCCTTAATAACAAAATATTATTCTGAAATATTTTTTTTTATTATTCCATTCCTAATTTTCCCAGAAAAAACTGTGCAAATTCCACGTGCTTTTGTCCTTAGAAAACTCATTTATAAATCATATTACATTGTATATTATTTTTGTTCATGACGAAATAAGAAAACTAGTATATCTTAAAAATAATTGTGAAACAAGACATTTGAAACAAAACTCGTCTTGGTAATGAGATTTGCACTTGAAAGGCGAACATCAAGTTCAAAATATGATATTAAATTACTGAAGTACTTATTATTCACTGAACACCTACTTAAAGATCAAAATATGAATATTTCATTTACAAGTACTAGTAACACATAATAACAGTTAAAATCAATTACTTCCAAGGATCTTATAAGTACGGCTTCGACGGGTAAAGCAGCAATAAACAATGAAATACACATATAGCTACTCCCCACTCTAGTAAAATGGTTAGTGTTTTATGTCTTAGAGGAGCCATTCCGTAAGTAAAAGTAATATACACTTTGTATTCAATCAACACTGGAAGACATCTAACATACACTTTTTCACGTCTTGTCTCCAAACAAACGTGGGAGAAACGAAGGGAGGCAATCACGAGTGGACAATAATCTAGAGACACATACAACATTGGGTTAATCAGAAACAGCTATACGTCTTGTCTTCAAAAAACGTAAGAGAAACGGAATAGGACTATCATGAATGAACAATCCAGATTCAAAAAAACGTAAGAGAAACGGAATAGGGCTATCATGAATGAACAATCCATATACACAAACAGCATTGGGCACAACACAAACGATAAAGACAGCAAAACATACAATACAGGAAATTAAACAGATGAACAAAACGAATCTCACCAAAAACACCGGCAATGAACCCAGGTGTTCGCAAATATAACTATACTTAATTCATCATTCTAATATGACGTGCTTTGCAAACAAAAGGGTATCAAAATCCCCGATTTATTATGACTTGCCCATATTAAAATCTCCAACAAACTTACCCCTTCCATAAATTATTTCTTAAATTTACCGTATACTAGTATGTCTTATTAGAATTGTTAGTTTATCAGTATTCAAAAATTTCATAAAATCAAAATTTTCACAAAATTTCAAAATNTAAGAGAAACGGAATAGGGCTATCATGAATGAACAATCCAGATACAAAAACACGTAAGAGAAACGGAATAGGGCTATCATGAATGAACAATCCAGATACAAAAACACGTAAGAGAAACGGAATAGGACTATCATGAATGAACAATCCATATACACAGACAGCATTGGGCACAACACAAACGATAAAGACAGCAAAACAAAACATACAATACAGGAAATTAAACAGATGAACAAAACGAATCTCACCAAAAACACCGGGAATGAACCCAGGTGTTCGCGAATATAACTATACTTAATTCATCATTCTAATATGACGTGCTGTTTTGGCTTTGCAAACAAAAGGGTATCAAAATCCCCGATTTATTATGACTTACCCAAATTAAAATCTCCAACAAACTTAGCCCTTCCTATTACGACTTGCCCATATTAAAATCTCCAACAAACTTACCCCTTCCATAAATTATTTCTTAAATAACCTATCTTTTACACAACTTAAAACTATACGTCACAGTAGTGTTATGGTTATTTTGAACTCCTCGAGTGCAAGAGCAACGATACCGCGGTAGTGTTATTATTCCCCTAATCGCCTTGATTGTAAGAGATCGATGGGTAGATCCCAAGTCAGGTCAAACCAAAGACCATAACATTGATGTGTGCTGCCTAGCTCCGAGTCTGGATATTGTGTAGGAGTGAAGGACATATTTTTTGTTTGACTTTCCAATCGTTCTATTTTGAGGTACAAATGTTACCTGGTGAAGGTAATTGCAGAAACGCGTTGTGTACACTAAATTTGATATCTACGTTTTATTCCCACAGATTAATAAAGTTTCAGTGAACAAATAACATGATAACTTTCTAAGAACACACAATCATCCTTTATCATATAACTGAACAAATATTTATTATGCCAACACCACCCTCTACTTTAAGTATATTATATACATATTTTATACGACTTGAAATTAAAAAACATAAAATATAATTAGTAAATTCATCCTATATAACTTAAAACATTATCTTAATGAGAACAAAATAAACTGTTCACAGAATGGCATAAAATTGAGATGAGAGAAGAAATAAAAATGTATTAAAGACGGCATGAACCATAAAATCTCACTGAAATGACGACAAAGAAATAAAACATGCGGATAATAAAACACAAGAAAAAATGTATGTACGTTTGTAAGAATGCAACACAAGACAAGATTATAAGGATAATAAATTATTAATCCAACGAAAGAGATAAAGAAACTGACAATGAATTCAAACACATGATCAAACTGAACGGAGAAGGGCACAATATAAAATGGCAGGATAAAGTATGTACTGAAAACAATGGCAATGAAGCTTAAAATGAATCTGTAGAAAATTAAAACTCCAATTGAATTAGTCAAATGAGACAGTAACTACCTCACAAATGGTCCAATCAATCTTCTGTAGCGATATGATCGCTTAACATCCTCTTTAGCGACATACCAATCCTGATATAGCAATAACAAAGCATGTTAAGTTATAATGAAGTCCCATTTCAAATGAGGGATGACTTGTACATACAAATATTTCCCATTTAAAATGAAGGAAAAGTTTTGCATATAAAACTTTTGATGAAATATTCCAAAGAAAAAGAGGAAATAAATCATTTAAAAAAGTCCACCAATCCTACTGCCATAACGATATGCGAGTTTCCAATGGAATCCAACGCTTCGAGGAATTCCCATTGGAAATAAAGAAGGCGTACAAACTGTTGATACAAACAGACAGACGTGGGGGGAAGACATGTTAACAAAATTAAGGATGAACAAAACATAATATTACATTGAGAATGAAACAATACAAAACTGAAAGGAAAATAAAATAGAATAAGTTATTGAATTGGTAATAAATTAAAATCGAAAGATAACATTGGTGAACAAACGAATGGCAACCACGTATGTATACTTACATCGCGAGAATGCATGTTGAATCTGACTTGAGCAAGGAAAAACAGTAAAATAAAGTTGTTGTTTTTTATTTCAACTTTACAGACAATCTGCAGAAATGCCAGTAAAATGGATATTACACAGTAGCATAAGATACCTTTCAGATAATAGGGCATAATAAGTAATACAATGTATCTACATATTCTATACAATTCAAAATATTACCTCTTGGCAGCTTACAACTAAGTGGCATGTAGTATTTGCATGTTTCTTAATTCTATTATCAAGTTTTCAAAGCGATGCATTATTTTGATAAACTTGTGATTGTTATTCCATTTTAAAAATATCCATTAATTTTCCATGTAAAACGTCAGTTTAAATTGACGGCCATGATAAAATATGTCAGTGTTACTTTCTGACAGCTTAGGGTTGGATGAAAAAAGTAAGTTTAAAGGTAGTGTATACACTGTAGACTTAACCGTGTACACGAACTGTATAACAGTATCTGATAATGTGATAGATATTAATAATAGGTTATTAAAATTGTATTCAGTGGGCATATCCTACTAACAAATAACACGTTACAGAATACCGAAGGGACAATAAAAAAAATAGACAAGCTAGAGAAACTGGCAGCAAGACGAAGAAAAACAAAGCAAAAACACAACAATATATGTGTTGGACACAACTATTCGTCAAGCAAAACAAATAAGGTAAATAACACGTGAGCCTCTTACAAATAACGTAAATAACACGTGAGCCTCCTACAAATAACTGGAGGTAAAGACGAACTGAACATCATTTTTATGCGGAAATCGTAACAAAGGAATATATCTACACAAGCTTCTGAAATACGCCTTATAAGAAACAGGAACTGCTTTCCTTTTCGAAGCACCCACGTTCACCCTGGCTTTGTGGGGTTCGTATTGCTCAATCGTTAGTGTTCTATGTAGTGTTTTGTAGCTCGTAGTTTGTCCTTTTGTCCTTCTTCTTTTGGTCATTGTATTGTTTGTCCTTTTGTCCTTCTTCTTTTGGTCATTGTATTGTTTGTCCTTCTTCTTTTGGTCATTGTATTGTTTGTCCTTCTTCTTTTGGTCATTGTATTGTTTGTCCTTCTTCTTTTGGTCATTGTATTGTTTGTCCTTTTGTCCCTTTTCCTTTTGGTCATTGTATTGTTTGTCCTTTTGTCCCTTTTCCTTTTGGTCATTGTATTGTTTGTCCTTTTGTCCCTTTTCTTTTGGTCATTGTATTGTTTGTCCTTTTGTTCTTCTTCTTTTGGTCATTGTATTGTTTGTCCTTTTGTCCTTCTTCTTTTGGTCATTGTATTGTTTGTCCTTCTATTTACGGTTTCTCGTTACTCTTTGGTATCTTAAAATATTTCGTAACCTATAATTTGTCTAGACGAATCAATATGATATGTGCTGTGATCAATGTGTAAGGGTATAGTGTTACATAGGCACAGCAGATTCTCAATAATGCTCTAGAAATCATACAAGTCCAATAAATTAATTGGTAACCTTTTTCAATAATAGTTCACCCTGTTTTTTTTGCGTGGTTCATGTTGGTCAATATTTAGTTTTCTGCGTAGTGCTTTGTAGACCACTGTTTGTCCTTTAGTCTACTTTTTTCTTGGTCATTGTATTAGCTGTCCTTCTTTGATTTACGGCTTCTGGTTACCTCTTTGATATCTTCAAACTTTTTTATGTCATTGCTTTGAACTTTCTATTTCCATTATAGACTAATCAATCATGGTAACGTGATATTTTCTATTTTCTGTTGAAATCATGTAGATAATATGCTGATGAATGGTATGCACGCAAACCTAAACGAAACGTAATTCATCAAACGCACTAGAACCAAAAACTAAATATGTCTGTCAATTAAATGACTTTATCAAAAATATATATTCGACTTTCCGGATGAAGCATTTTTGTGCGTGCACCGACCTAGTTTCTTGTTTTACTTTGATATTAGTAAACAAAGCACTCTTATATATATATATATATTTTTTAATATTTGTTTTGCCTTGAGCGAACCTAATGACTGTTAGAACAAAGAAAAGTTTGAAGATATTAAAGGGGCTATCAGAAGCCGTAAATAGAAGACAGACATTACAATGAAACACATGGTGTGGACTAAATTAGATATCAATGGTTTTTAGTGGGGTTCGTGTTACTCCATCTTTAATTGTATGTGTATGTTTTGTAGATCGTTGTTTGTCCTTTAGTTTTTAATGGGGTTCGTGTTACTCGATCTTTAATTTTATGTGTATGTTTTGTAGATCGTTGTTTGTCATTTTATCCTTTTTCTCTGCTGGCCATTGATTTACAGATTCTGACTATCCTTTGGCATCTTTAAACTCTTCTTATTATGGAAGGAAATAAGTTTTTATTGTCAAGTAATTGATATAGCTTTTCTGATAATAGATCCGACGACTGCAATAAGGCATTTGCGTTAAATATACAGCCTCCTGATATCTTGTATCAATCAATACATTGTCAATAAGTCATATCTTTAATAGACCCCCTCCTAAATACTGAAAGATAAGAACACTCAGCGTTGAAAACTCTCTGATATACAGGAAACAATTTGCAGTTTAAGATATATTAAAATATATTAACCATCAGTTTCTTTTATTACCGTAGATACAACATTGCATTTTAAAAAATACCGTCTTTGAAGCTTCTCTTGTAATTTTTTTCAGTGTGAACATTTCAAGGCAGATGCAGTGTATGCAATCTATTATGTACATGCATATCTGTCATATACACAGATTTAAGATAAATGACTGCTGACTGGAAGGGTTAAGCCCCGTTAGTGGTTTTAAAACAACTACTGCTATTTTCGGCATCATGGTTAAAAGTGAACGAGGGAACGTTATCTATATAAATAGTCGAAAACAAAAGGGTTAGAGTTATTTTGCTTAGCGCCACTTTCAACAATATTTCAGCCATATCTTGATGGTCAGTTTTATTGATGGAGGAAGCCGGAGTACCTGGAGAAGACCACCGACCTACCACAAGTCACTGACGAACTTTATCACATAATGTTGTATCGAGTACACCTCGCCTGAGCGGCTTTGGATCTCACAACATTAGTTCAAAAACTAAAACTGTGCTTGGATTTTTTCTGTAGTTCTAAACTACACGATGAATTAACATCGCTGAAGAATTTGATTGTTTTGTTTTCACTAATCTTCAACTCCACCACATTTAATACATACTTTTATTGTGTGTTGTCCTATTATGTGTCTTTACGTTCTGAGTTCCGTGTTGTGATGTCCATTACGATTTCGGCATAAAAACAATGTTCGGTTCGTCTTTACCTCCAGTTGTTTGTAGGATTGATCACGTTTTATTTACGTTATTTGTGCTTGCTGGCGTATAGTGATGTCCACCACATATTGTGTTGTGTTTTGTTTTGTTTTTCGTCGTCTTGTGTACGGACTACCCTATGTTTTGTTTTTCGTCGTCTTGTGTACGGACTACCCTATGTTTCCAGTTTCTCTGGATTGTCAATTTCTGATTTATTCTCTGACGTTTATTCAAATAACTTGACGGACTTTTACTCCAGTCTTATACTCTATCATCTCAGGAGACACAACACTAATAATATAACTAGTACACCTTTGACACGCGATTTATGACAATTGAATCCATGCCAGGAGACACAACACTAATAATATAACTATTACACCTTGGACACGTGATTGTCCTTATATATGACAATTGATATCCTATAATATATTCAATCTAGTACGAGACATATATTCAATATTAATGGATACGATATTTAGAGAGAAAAACAATATCGGACTGCCATTTTTGTGTTAAATCCTATCATTAATAGCATAAACCCGAGAGGCAAAATATGATGATTTAAAAGAATCATTTCAATTAATACCACTCTAGTTGGTTGGTTTATGGTGTTTAACGCCATCTTCAACAATATTTCAGTTCTATCATGGCGGTTACATATCACTTCGGGATCTTCAAACTATTCTTCAGACGATGACATCGTATTACGGAAATTAGGACTACATGTTTTTTTTAATAATAGCAAATTTTTGCTCACAATTCATACATTTAGAAATTGCATCCCTACAGTGCATTACAACGCTATCATTGTATACTAAATCAGGCATAGATGACCTTAGCCGATTTAGGCACTTTTGGTTTATTGCACGCAACACTAAATTACGTTTTTATTCACTGTTCCTTACAGCAAGTGTAGAAATTTGACATGGAACGTATTGAAACTGATCACTGATGTCATTATTAATAAAGCTATGTTTTAAATTGTTATTGATACCAGGATATAACATTCCTGGATGACATTTTATTAAAGAGAATATTCCAAGGAGATCAAGAAACATTGCAAATTCAAAATAATAACAGATCTATCAGAACACAACAAAGATATAACTGGTATACAGGTCTATTAAACAAATATCTACATACAATGTACATACAATTGGCTACCATAAATCACTATTTAGTTTTATACAAATTAATTGTCGTTAATGACAACACAATATTTCAGATTCGATGGACATCAAACAAATCAATTATACATGAAATATGAAATAGACACCTCAACGTTTAATGAATTAAATGAAGGACTGAAATATTAATTGAATTATTCTTTTAAATAATACCGTTATTTTATCCAATTAAATGTCAGGATCTGCATTTACTCCCACGCACGTGAAGAAAACTTCAAGGGCACATCATTTCACTAAGAAAGGAGGTTCTTGTCCACGAAACTAAGAAGTAAAAACACATAATAGGACAACATAGAAAACTAAAAAAATATACAAACAACACATAAATAAGTTTTACCATTGAAACTAATCGCCTTCATGGCACAGCTAAGTGCCAAGTCATAAAACTGTTTTTGCAGACGTATTAACCAGAGATTTACGTTAAATACCTATAGAATTACGATCTATTGATATCCATCCTTAGGGTGTAACAGGGAAGTCTAACTCGACTTTCTTCCATTAAAAACAGGTAAAATGTCATTTCTGAAGTAATCTATATATTTTTTTAATTTCCCATCCGTGACATCAAATATACAAGACCATATAACTGCCTTTTTGTGGAAATGTAAGTCAAAAAAATATATAGTGCATGCTCAAAAAATATTTCAAACAGACAATAATATGGAATTTGGTTAAATTTGGAAACTGAGGTTGAATTACAAATATCCTCCAGCTATGCAAATTCCATTGATTGTTCTCCCCTGTTCTAAGAATGGTTGAATGTCTGGTTGAATCATTTTTGATTGGTCGTTTCTTAAACTATCGCTTGCAAAAAAACAAAAGGAAAATCAAGAATGGACAATCGAGAGACAATGGCAACATTACTATTCGATACACAAGACACAAGAGGAAGACAAACTCAACTGACAAAGTCAGCTATATTCATGACCAGAACAATCCAGCATAAAAATAAGTCATATAGGTAAAAATTGGATGATCCCATCTAAGGGGCATATAGCTATAGACGGATGTATTAATTATCAAATGTAAACAAAAAGGGGATAAATTACGGACAGGAACGTTTGACATGACAAGAGCCATCATTGACTACTCAAAGCAATATGTTGCTCACTATGGTTACTGAAAGTTGTATTTTACGTGAAAGGAGAGAGTGTAAAATCATTTATCTATATTGAAGTGTGATCGGTTTTCATAGACTAGACATAATAAAGATGGTTTGGTTAGAAAATTACACAAAATTATTGTGGGTGGGTTCGATGTGTGTTTGTAAATTTAACCATTATTTTGAACCAATACAAAATATGACGGAATTTGCTCTTTCAACATTAAATTCATGCATAAAAATAAATATGCATTTAATTAGAACAAAGAGGTTCATGATGATGCAATAGAAGTTTAATTTTTGCAACGGTACAGTTTATTAGGTTTCAACTGTTGGTACACCTGAAAGTCCTATGGAATAGCTGTAAAACGATATCTGGGTTAGTTAAACCATTATGTAAAGTAAATGAAGGACATGGTAATAAAAAAAAACGTATTTCCAAATTTAAGACAGCTTTTGTTACTGTTAAATGTGTACATTCAATGTTAAAAATGCTGATTCAGCAAGTTTATTCCGTCATTGTTTTTTTAACTTGACTTACTGCAGATCACTTGGCTTAGTATAAAGTAATAAATTGAAATTGAAAATTAACTTAAATTGTTCTCGCCATGATATAGTTGAAGTACTGCTGAGTTGGCGCTAAACAACAATCACCCACGGCACTCACTCGAAACAAATTATTTATCTATTCTTTATGTAACTCTGCCTTTCATTTTAAAGAAATGGAGAGAGAGAAAAAACAAGTGTTTTCATATTCCATCGTTGCATGAATAATGTCTCTTATTTAAAATAAACCCGTATGTGCTCATGGCAACCAGACATTAGACACAGACAACAACAACAATCATTTCTAGCCTGGAAGATCTCACCCTCCTCAAAAGTAGGCGAGGCTTGAAATCGAACTGATGTTTAAGACAGCATAAAAAAGAAATCTTTCATTCTAGCATAAACTAAGACTAAGTGATTATCAAATCATGTAGAAACACATACACAATCTCAAATAAACCAGCAAACGACTTCGTCTCTCGTCAGTTTAAAATTTCCCCACCTACAACCTAAAGTCTGGTTTAACCCATTAAATATTTAATCAAATCATGTTATTTTTATTCTTC
>MJUT01004237.1:100042-128685 GCA_002080005.1 Gigantidas platifrons | reverse complement strand
AATGATATGCACGGTAGGCTGACTGAACGTCGTCATGGAGAGTGGAATGATATGCACGGTAGGCTGACTGAACGTGGTCATGGAGAGTGGAATGATATGCACGGTAGGCTGACTGAACGTGGTCATGGAGAGTGGAATGATATGCACGGTAGGCTGACTGAACGTGGTCATGGAGAGTGGAATGATATGCACGGTAGGCTGACTGAACGTCGTCATGGAGAGTGGAATGATATGCACGGTAGGCTGACTGAACGTGGTCATGGAGACAATGTGAATTGATATAATTTTCCAATTGATTGTTAACAACGTTTTCCAGTATCTTTGAATTGAAATGTAAGTTAGAAACCGGTCGGTAGTTTTTGAGCATCTCTTTATCAAGATTTGGTTTCTTAAGCAACGGTCGTACGATAGCTTGTTTGAAAGACGCTGGTACACATTGTTCAGATAGCGATTTGTTGACTACATGTATATCTGTAATCGATGACAACACATGATCCAAACAAGGTTTAAGAAGTTTTGTTGGTAACGGATCAAGTTCGCAAGACTACTCGTTATGTATCACTTTTAGGTGTAAATAAATAAATACGAGACTTCCTTGTTTATACTTCAGAATTACAAATGTATAACACAGTCTGAGAGAAAAAATTAACAAATAATTAGGTTGATCAAGAAAAACCCAATATAATAGCATTTTTCCTAATGTGAACACATACATGTACATACCTTGGCCTCGCCTTGTTGTGATTGCAGATTCTGATTTGTAATATAACTGACGACTTCTATTAGATTAATGTTAAGGTTATGTTAAGGTTATGATTGAGAGACAAATGGAATATGATTTGTTGGAAGATGTTATAACAAGAAGATCTGATGTAATAATGATGTACAGAGAACTATGTACATGTATATTAAATCAGTACATGTAATCAGGTTGACAAATAGAGTGTAAGGTAAAACAAACCCAAACAAAAAACAAAACTATAAACAAAAGCAAAACAAAATTTAAAAAAATGAGGAGAATAAACAAAACAAAATCAAAACCAAAAGAACAAAGGAATATTTAAAAACTGAATAAAGTAAAGAATTTTGTTGTCTTGCTTGTGGTTATTTGAAGGCGTAAGATACGCGCGTAGGTAGTACATTTTTGTATTTGTTTTGACAACGACCATGTCGTCAGATATAAAGAGAGCGATAGCAATTTTTATAAATATTTCAGAGTTTTATACGTCTGTAATTTCAAAACATGTAGAGGGCGTTAGACATATTCAATTAAACATTAGAATAAAATGTCAGAAAACAAATATACGGAAGTACGGAGGTATACAAAAAAGTACATTTTAGTTGACTTTCTTGTAGATTCCCGCAGCAAAGCCAGACGACTAGGATATGACATTTTCCGTTAGAACCAGGCCTCAGCCCATGTTACCACAGTCACATACCCACACTAAAGTGCTTTAAATGTTTAAAATAATAAATATAACATGATATCAATAACAACAAGATTACTTTATGCAGTTAATTTAACCAGACATATCCTGATTTTGAAATAGCTTTCTTGTTGCACTTTAAGAATACCTTAATTAATAGCGTTTATACATCCTACAAGTGTTGTTATTCAAATTTGCCACGAGGTTTATCACAATTTCCGTACAAATCCATATCATTTGTAACAGACAAGGGTTATGACAATTTCCGTACAAATCCATATCATTTTTAACAGACAGGTATTTCTCATCAATAATTCCATGTTACCGAAATCGATATCAATAAATATATTTCTCCCATTATTACGGCGTTTTAACCCCGCTGAACCAGTGGTGGAAAAATCTGTAATCCTCTAGAGGATTAAAATGTCTCGTGCCTTTCCCCCCATTAATTTCAAATGCATTAATATCAAATTTTGAAATAAAGTTCGTGTTAAATTATGGGTGAAACACATTCTCCTTCAGTTTCCCATGTGGGTTACGATATTTCTCCATACTCGAGAGATAAATTAAAAATGTTCACCATTCGCCTGACGGCTTGTGGTTAAAATATTTAATTTAACTCTCTTGAGTGGAGAAATATCGTAATCCACGGGCAACTGAAGGAGAATCTATATACATGTGTGTATATATATATATATATATACGTCTGAAAATTAAACCAAACAGTGTTAGAATTAGATTTTGAAGCTGTCAAATTTTTGTTCTTCCCTCGACGGGATTTGAACTCACACCATTGATACACTGCAGCACCAGTCGCTTAGCCTTACGTCCAGCGCCCTAGACCACTCGACTACATCCACTCCTATATATATAGACCATTTGACTTTGACCATTATTCAGAAAATATCCCGGTGGTGCCACACGTACAACAGGAACTGTCTGCTCTACCGGGGCACCTGTGTTATCCACTTCCTATTTTTTATTTTTTATTTTTTTTCTCATAATATTTTGTTATTGAATCTGTACATTTGTTAGTTAAAAAACATCGAATACCGGTACCTTATCCCGGCCTCGTTAACGTTAGTATAAACGATTTAATATAGTTATTAGTATTTGTTAGTAAGTACATATATAAGATAATACAATTTTTAAGCATGATACTTATGACAGACAGTAGTACCCTTGAATATTTATGACCTATTTTGATGGGGTCCATTCGTGTTGCTCATCGTTCGTTCTATGTTTGTTCACGTTTACAATTGTTTATCTTTGTCTTTCTTTTTTCTATTTTTCGGGGCAATGTGTTGTCTTTCAATACTGATTGACGATTTTGTAAACAGGTCTTGGTATCTTCTGTCTTTGGTCAATCGGTATACGTTGTGAGTTCAAATCCCGTTCAGGCGAGGTGTACTCAATACAACATTATGGGATAAAGCGTGTCACTGACTTGCGACAGGTCGGTGATTTTCTCTGGTTTCCTCTACCAATAAAACTGACCGACACGATATAACTGAAATATTGTTGAAAGTGGTGTTAAAACCATAACCCCATATACCCTCTATCGATATAGATAATCATTGATATAGATAATCATTGATATAGATAATCATTGAAATAGATAATCGTTGATATAGATAATCATTGATATAGATAATCATTGATATAGATAATCATTGATATGGATAATCATTGATATGGATAATCATTGATATGGATAATTGTTAATTTGTGGACCGTTGCAAAGCAATTCGTTCGACCTTGTCCATTATCCTTTTACTCAAATCAGTATTACACATCTTATCACAATGAAATCTATTATCTGCATTATTATTATTTACAAACTCATTCTTGTCATGAAATACTTATCACTTTATGTTAACCAACAATAAATAATGAAACGAAATTATATGTCAGGGACTTACTCTACTACAAGGGTTGCCTCAGTATGGTGCAAGAACTACATGAAAAGTCTGAAGATTCCAAAAGGGTAATCAAACCATGTAAACTGAAGAACAATACAATGGCCAAAAAGAAAAAGAACTAAATATTGAGAAACACAAATTCCCACTAAAAATAGGGTGAAGTGAGGTGCTCTGGAAAGGTAGAATAATAATCAGCTTAAAAACCGTATTACATGGATCTATCTATTCAATCATATACATAACTAAATAGGTGTATATATATTTTTGACAAAAACTGTATAATAGAACACTTAGATGACAAGATTCTCGTTTAAATAACAGTAACAGTAATAATCAGTCAATCATTCACAATACTACTGAATAACTTAGTTTGTTCCTAATTATTGAGGGTTATGACTAGTTTAACACCACTTTCAACAATATTTCAGTTATATCGTGGCAGTCAGTTTTATTGGTGGAGGAAACCGGGGTACCCAGAGAAAAGTACCGACCTGCCGCAAGTCACTGACAAACTTTATCACATAATATTATATCGACTTCACCTCGCCATGAATGGGATTTTAAACTCACAACTTTAGTGGTGATAGGCACTAATTGTAGATGTAGTTGTATATCCATCCACAATATGACCACGACGACCCTGCCCATTCTTGGAGATGCTAATATGACAATGAAACCTAGAAGAGCAATAACAGTAGTGACTTGTCAACACTGGTTCTTTACTGTATTGTAGTGTATATTGATTAGTCTCTCATGTTCACATACATCCTTAGCCTTTCTTACTAATTCAACCTTTACAAATAGCTTTACTTGTTCTTTATTTGTTTATCACGTTTTTTTTCTTCTGAAGAACAGATAGAAAAACATGAGGTAACTGTTCACGTTTCTTTCTCTCTGGACAACATAGATAATAACGAGAAGGTAACTGACTTCTTTGGAGAACTTCATGTTATCATTATAAAGTTATAAGATATCAAGTTATGCAGCGATGCTATGAGAAATGTTTTATATATACTAGTATATATATTGAAAGAATTATAATACACAATTACCCATTACATAATTCTGATTAAAATTATCTGTATAATACCTATATGCTCTTAAATTCCCAAATCAATTGTAGAAACTATTTATATAGTATACCAACAAGATGTGAAAATCATTTAGTCTCCTGAGCAGGCAAGAAAAACTTCAATTCTTAATGAAATTTTCAACAACTTCATTATACATTTGCATTATTTAATTGCATAAGGATTTTATATACTCAGTTTCATAATCTTTTAGACAAATCAATTAATTTGCATACAGCCAAAATGTACCTACTGGCTCTTAATATATCATTACATAGTCTATGTTTTGATTTGCTATTGGTAATAAAAGATAAGATGAAAAGATAGGTAAATAAATTATGGGTATCAAGATAATTGGGATATTAATTGTATACCATGTGCATATATATATGATACAGTTAAAAAATATATATAGAAATATAGGTTAAGAACACAAGGTAGAAACGTAATTAAAAATGTTAAAATTAATTAAGCTATAATAATTTACTAATTATTTTTGGATATGTCTGGCAACTAACATGTGTTTCCTTGAAATTGCACTAGAACCACATATAAAGAAACTACTGTTGACACACCAAGGGGCCAGGGAAAAGTGTTGGATTGAACAGCATGTCGGAATACTCGGGTTTTATCTTAGTTAACAGAAATACATTGGGACCATAAATTTTTGTTGGATGTCACAGGATGTCGGAAAACGATTGCACAAGTTTCACTGTAGTTACAATGCAATAGCAATGTTTTACTATTATTTTCATAACACCCGTGTATTTAACAAGATTGAAATATAATTAGTTTTCTTTGGCAATGCCATACATCTATCTTTCAACACAGTTCATGAGAAACAAAACAACACTACACAGTCGGATCAGTTCCAAATTCTAATAGAAAAATCATAGAACCTTAAGCAAATTTGATAACTCTAGCACACATACATACATGACTGATCACTGTCCTGGCTTGGTACGGGCACTTCACTAATAAGAGGCAGGGTTAAAGCAGCTTTATTGACCGAACCGACAAGTGATATATATTAAGAAATGCGTCAATTTTGACTACTTTGTTTGGCTCTTTGGGTTTCTTGTTCTAAAAGACTTTTAAATTATTTGCCTTCCCATTCTTTTGATTTGATGATGGTTATTCCAGAATCAACTATTGCGCCGCCCTATACTGTAGTTCTACATTTATTGCTACCCCTGGGTAGATACCCCTGTTAGATGCCAATTAGTCACGAGTGGTGTCCAACACATACTGTATTGTGTTTTTGTTTTGTTTGTCTTCGTCTTGTGTCTTGTGTACCCTAAGTTGCCAGTTTTTCTGGATTGTCTATTTTTGATTGACTATTTGGTATTCTCTAACGTTTATATTTTTTAAATTAATTATCATTGGTACAGTAGTCAGTTAGGTATATCAATTTAGATATCTACATTTGTATAGCAAAGAAAATTTAATTTGTTCCGTACCACCACAAAGCTATATCTAGTATACGAACCCTCCCTCGCCATTAATCCATTCTTCATCAGTAGGTAGACCAATCCTGTCAGTCATGAATTATTCATGATTCATTTTAAAACATTTTGTTTTGCACCAACGAAGTGTTTCACATAGACACATTTTTTTTAAAGTACGGTAATGAAAGAAATTTCCATACAAATTAAAATGATTACGGGAGATGCATGGGTGGAAATACAATGCAATCACTCGTGGATTATAGACGATAAAGAATATATCGTTAAGTCAGATTGCCTCTTTAATAAGCTGGTCAATCCGTCTAATAGAAAAACTTTAGTGATGTTACGTTGCTATGGAAATTGCTAAACACATAACAGTAACGGGAAGAAACCCAAATCGACCGTTTTCATATGAATGGACCCACAGCTGATGAGTGCAGAGTATCAGATAGGGGTCAGCCGTGGATTACCGACGATGAACACAAACAAGCGTTCTAACATTACATAATCAGCATAAAATGAATAGGCATTTTGAAGAATCATTCCACTTATCGCTGGCATAACAATAATAATTTTGAATATTGGTTTAAATAATTATTACTTTCACAATTAAAATATCACCAGATATAGGCGTGTCAGAATTCACATTAGATAACACTAAAATTTGACACAATTTAGCCGATTTTGGTTATCCTGGTCAGGCCATTTGGTTTTATTGCAACCAATCAAGTTTACATTATTTCGCTTTCCAATCTTTCTATTTTGAGCAGTACCTGATGACAACTAGAAAGTGTCATTAAATTTGATATCTACGTTTTGGTATTTTTTATAACAATTGTTTTCCATATTTCTGACATAACATTGCCATCTTTAGCTCTAAGGTACTCTCATGTTCATGTGGAACCTTTAAGGTAATTTTCGGATCGTGATATATGTTATTCAAATTAAAAGAGGGGGAATAAATCGAAACATAGTTTGGTGTATCCCATAGAATTCCTTATTCTGTAGTTGTGTTAACTTCATCTAGTAATAGTAACCTTAATAAGTATTTTTATCATACTAGTAATAAAAACGTAAATATAAAATTTAGAGTGCATGACACGTTTCTGGAATAACCTTTACCAGGTATGCTCAAAGCCAAAATATTTGAAAGCCAAATAATTCAAAGGTCTTAGGAGTAAGTTAATGGCAAATCCGACCAATAAGGAGGGAGGGATTAATAATTTCTTATTTTCCAAAATATTCATTTTACCCTATTTGAATTAAAATCGAAGTCATATGAAACAAAATCAGAAAACCGACTATAATTATTGTAGAATTTCTTGGATTTACAGTCATTTCTTATTATTCTCTCATACAATAGATTTTCTTTTTGACTTTGAATTTCATGACTGAGATTGGAAATTGATTTATTATCATAATAATGAATAGTATAGCTACACATTGATAGCTGATCATGTCAGTATCAATTATAATTTACTATTGTTTCAATGTCATATTGTGTATCAACCACCAATAAAGTTGTATTTATGTTGCTGTATACAACTGTAAAATATCACATTGTAAAGTGTAGGATTTCACAATACAGAATAAAATTCATAGCACATCTATTTAGGGAATAATCGTATTGTATTTGAAGTGTTGTTTTACTGTCGCAAATTGAGTTTACCTGCAAATTGAGTTTACCTGGTGACGTATCAACAGTTTCCAACAGGATCAAATGCAAATTTTACTCTGAAGCGTAAATGCAATTGACCAATGAAATTGCTTGTTACATCACCAATTGCATTAGATATTAAATTTAGATATATGTTTAATCTTTTTATTACCAAGTTTTACCCTGCAATCCACAAACACAGAACTGCTGCAATTGTCTCTTAAACCATTTTACTTAAGCAATAGGTCGCTTAAGAAGAAATCATATAGGAAATTGGATTATATCGTAAAAATTCAATTTTACATAGCATATTGAATTATAACAATATAATCCAATTTCCTATATGATTGCAGCAGTTCTGTGTTTGTGGATTTTACATAGCATATTGGGGCCTGGGTGGCTCACTGAGTTAGGTCGTTGGATCTAACAGCTCATACAAGCCTATCACTTATACGGTGTGGGTTCCCACCCAGCTTTGTAAATTACAAACAAGAGCACCGTCCACAGGTGCTGGACGCTCGATTTTTTCATATCTGATATTAAACTGCAAGCAATTTACATAATTATTGAGAAATTGCATTTTTTGAAGAAATTCAAGTCAAAAAGGGGGAATAACTCAAATAAAATGCTGGATGGAGTTGTCTTCTCTTGTCAACAGATTGGGGTCAACACTTTCTACAAGTGTATTAAGTTTCAAGTAAATAGCTTTGATAGTTATTGAGAAATCTTAATGTCAAAAAGGAGAATAACTCAAATAAAATGCTGGATGGAGTTGTCTTCTCTTGTCAACAGATTGGGGTCAACACTTTCTACAAGTGTATTGAGTTTCAAGTTAATAGCTTTGATAGTTATTGAGAAATTTTAATTATGCTAAAAAAAAATCCCTAATTTCTATGTACTATGTCGAAACAAGGGCAGATAACTCTGGATATACAAATCACAGGGACATCTGCCTTGTTATAATTGGTTCCTCTTTTGATAGTGAACAAGTATTCCAAGTTTCAAATGGATATCTTTGATAGTTTTTGAGAAATGGACTCTGACAAAAAACTTAACAGAAAACTTAACCTAAAACTTAACCGACGCTGATGCTGACGCCGGAGTGACGACAATAGCTCGACTTTTCAAATAAAAAAGGGTGTACTCGACTCGCAGCCGCAAGTGATAAAGCTTACCAGTTGCTTGTCCAGGGTCAGTGATTCTCTGTGCTATGTTTTTGTTTTGTTGTATATGTCTTGTGTACCCTATATTGCAAGTATTCTCTAATGTTTATTTCTGAAATTCACAATAAGCAGAGAATATAATTGAAGAAATGTATTTTAGATGCTCCAAAATACACCACAATTTCAGCATTGTAGATAGTAAATAAATGTGTGGTCAGTTTGAGATTTACCTGTCCTTGTTGAATGTCACAGATTTATACCACATTCATTGCATATTCCATAAAACTAGGCTGACAGTTACTGAATATCTGTGTGACAAATGACGACGGATATGTTCCATCTGTCTACAACTCGTCCTTTATTCATTCAATAGACAATCACCACGTTTGTAACAAGAGTAACACTACGGGTGAGAATTATGGAATCGGAACTGCTTTGTCTCCCGGAGCACATGAGCTCACCTCCGTATTTTTTTTAGTTATGTTTGTGTTGCTCAATCTTTAATTTCTGTGTATTGTTTACCGGAGCACCTGAGTTCACCCCCGGTTTTTAGTGGGGTTCGTGTTACTCGATCTTTAGTTTTATGTGTATGTTTTGTAGATCGTTGTTTGTCCTTTAGTTTTTAGCAGGGTTCGTGTTACTCGATCTTTAGTTTTATGTGTATGTTTTGTAGATCGTTGTTTGTTCTAATGTCCTTTTTCTTTTGACCATTGCGTTGTCTGTTCTTCTTCAATAAACAGATTCTGATTGCCCCTTTGGTATCTTTTGACCATTGCGTTGTCTGTTCTTCTTCAATAAACAGATTCTGATTACCCCTTTGGTATCTTCAAACTCTTCTTCCAGATCATTGTTTGTTCTCTTGTCCTTTTTCATTTGGTCATTTGTATTTTCTGTCCTTCTTTGTCTTATGCCTTCTGACTACCTCTTCGGTATCTTCATACTTTTCTTACAAAATCTCAAATTCAAATATTACATTTAAAATTTCATATTCCAACCCCCTCCAGGACATGGATTGCCATCACTTTATGTTGTGGTCCTGTTTCCATCTTCAATGATTTAAGGTGAGAGGCAGTTGTTTGTTTTGTTGACATTAGTGAAAGTGTTGACCATTACCATTTAAACATTATTTTTCATAACTAAAGTTAATTTTAAGAATTTAAATTCACAGGAACCATTAAATTAGACTAAAAGTTGAAACTGGTAGATATAATCTGCTAAGACAGAAAAAGATTTTGTGATGATGTGAAAAATATAATACTGTACCAATTGTGAATGCAATCCATTTTCTTATTAATTGTCCTACTTATCAAAGTGACAGTTTGGTTTAGTTTATGGTGTTTAAAAGCACTTTCAACAATATTTCAGTTATATCATAGCGGCTAGTTTTACTGGTGGAGGAAACAGGAGAAACCCAACATCCTGTCCCAAGTCACTGACAAACTTTATCACATAATGTTGTATCTAGTACACCTCGCCATGAACCGGGTTCGAACTCAAAATTTTAGTGTCAAAGTGACAGAAATGATTTATTTACAACTATTTCTAAAAAAAGTACCAAGAGCTTGAAGTACTTTTTTTGTATATGAGCAGCTTTAACCAATTTCAGTGGATTTGAAATTGCACAGAGTTGAAATTTTAAATGAACTAGGAAAATATTTCTAAAAAAAACTTATAATTAATTAAATTTTGACTGTTATAGTGTCATCTCTATATCTTTACTTCTACTATTTGTATTTCTTTAAATTTGTGTATATGTACTCCTCCATCAAATCAATATTTATTTCTTTTGAACATGATCTTTATATAGCCTTTGTGGGCCCGTGATTGAAAATTGAAATGCTTGTATCTGGTCTAATAAATTTTAATTTGAGAAATGTTAACAAATTTCATTTTTCTCATAGTGTCACCATCCGATGAAACGATAAACCTACATTCTAAAACCGACTTGTCTCGGCTGTTCGTATTGGTGGTTTGGTTTCTATGGCATTTCATATTAGTGTTTCACAGGTTTCTTACAGATTTGTGAAGGGAATTCAAATTACTGTTTTCTGTGTCGTCAATGCATAATAATAGTATAAATATATATTTCCCCAATGGTGACGTAGATTGAAAGGTATTTTTGATAAATTTCACCTTACCGAGAAATACAATTTTGAATTCAAAGAACTTTTAATTTATTAGATTAAAAAAAATATGTGCTGCGATTGACATTATATATTATCAGTCTTAAAATGGGAGACATTGACATTTAACAGGTTGCGAATCAATTGTACGGTGACAGCGAAACTGGAGCCGCACAATTGATTCACTACCTTTTAATTGTCAATGTCTCTCATTTTAAGACTGATAATATTTTTGTACGAACTTAATTGCATAAAATTGTATTGTTTTGTGTGCTAAACCCAATGCGTTGACCAATATAAGTTGATCTGTGTGTTTATTGATTTTTTGTGTAGTATAAATAAACTTCATTCGTAACTATGGCTTTTAAAAGATTTTCTCATGACTATAGCCAATGAAAAGATCTCATTTGAGGTCAGTGTAGCTATCAATAAACTTCATTCATAACTACGGCTTAAAACAGATTTTCTATATACACATCGGCTGTTAAAATGCCGACTATATCAGCCAATGAAAAGATCTCATTTGAGGTCAAGTTCGTACAAAAAGTTTTATAAAGAGCAATTGATAGGATTGATTGATTGACTGGTGCTTAATGCCAACTTTAGCAGTATTTCAGCTATATTGTGGTGTTCAATTGAAAGGAAGCACATGCAATGACACTGAGTTACTTAACAACTAAACATATAGGCTGTTAATTGTTGCAGGTATCGTCAGCTATATCATGGGAAGAACGTGTCACTTTTTTATGAGAAAGTGATGATGTTGGTGTCTGTTGTGTACTAGTGCTAGTTCACTGAAACAACAATCTGCAGTAAGCTACGGCAACTTAAGACTCATTCTCATAGCTCCATGGTTGTGATCGTATGGTATTTGGATTTACAACTACCTGTGCAATCAGTGTCTATCACAACTAAAGTTGTGAGTTTGAATCCCACTCATGGCAAGGTGTACTTGATACAACATTATGTGATAAAGTTTGCCAGTGACTAGCGACAGGTCGGTGGTTTTTTTCTTCGGGTACTACGATTTCCTCCACCAATAAAACTGACTGCACGATATAACTAAAATATTGTTGAAAGTGGCATTAAACACCATAACCCTAATCCATAACTCCGAGTTCAACAATCTTTGTTGTTACTCCTTAATGCTTCGTACTAAGCGGAGAAGCATCAACTACATATTTTAAAGTCTTTGGCCAGATTCGACCGGGAATTGAACTTATGATATTTCACACTTAAGGCTAGAATGTTAACAATTATACCACAGTAGCTGTTATTAATAATATAGACTTGTGCAATAATTCTTTGAGGAAGGAAATGAATACTGACATACTATTGACAACTTACAAATTAGGACTCGATATGAATGTATTTTATTATAAGCATCAATTACTCAGGTCTAACTGCATTTGGGGATATATTATAAAAGGCATTTTCCGTTAAAAAAATTTGAAGTTGGAAAATAATATTTAAGTACTTCATTTGTCTGTACATTCGTAAACAATAAAACAAAGAGGTACCAGAATGTGTATAACATACCAAATTTAAACTAAGGTTCTCCTCACTCAGGCAGAAGATGATCTTAACTGATTTTGTCTATCCTTTGGTTTTATTGCTCCCTAAACTTTAAATTATTTGGCTTTCCAATCTTTAGATTTTCAGTGAACCTGATAAAGGTTATTCCAGAAACATGTCATGCACACTAGATTTGACATCTACGTTTTTATTTAGCAGGGAACAGTATATTACTACATGATATTTGTAAGTTAAGGCATAATGAATGAGTGAGTGATTGTTGTTTAACGTCAAATGAGCATTTTTTTTCTGCTATATCATGGCGAGAAAATGTTAAATTCGATGAGATGATTATGATGTCAGCTTTATACTAGACAAACATAGTTGCATTTTTATAGTGCTAGTTCACTGAAACAACAGTCCAGGGTTAGACATATAGCTCTATTCAGACAGATTATCCTGATCCTGATAACCAGTCTTTGCTCTTTCTCCTTCATGCTGCATTCTTAGTGGAGAAGCAACAAATATCAATTTTATAGTCTTTGGTTAGACTCAACTGGGGCTCAAACCCACTAGAGGCGACTACACCAATCATTGCAACACAGATGCGGATAAGGTAAAGATATAGACCCACATGTTATATAGTCATAAACATTGTTTTTGTGTGACTTTTTTCATAATCGTAACAATTTTTTTATTTTCCAGAAAATGGCCACCTGCCTTAATAAAAGTCTAGAAAATGTGACAGAACCTCCACCAGATCTGTCACCTCAGGCAGAGTTAGAGAGGCGAATACATTTCTATTTCATGGAGGTCGGAGTTCCCGTTGTGTGTGCTTTCGGATTAATTGGAAATATGCTGAATCTAATGGTGCTTACAAAGGAGAAAATACATCGTTCTCTAACAAAAATGGAAAAATCGGCCCATCTTGGATTAATAGGATTAGCCGTTTCGGATTTTATGTTCTGCCTGCTTGCCTTACTTTTCACATTAATGCCTGCTCAAGCTAATTATACAGAAAAAAATGCTATGTTATACTATGAATGGTTGGGATCAAGTTTAATAACTGTGTTCATCATCACAAGCACGTGGCTAATTGTTGTAATGGCAGGAGAAAGGTATTTAGCAGTTTGTCATCCATTCAAAGCTCGAAAAGTTATATCTTTGAAAAAAACTAAAATCACAATATTTCTAGTATATCTATTATGTATGGTCTTTTCAATACCTCTTTTCTTTGAAAACGTTCTCCAAGAAACAAAATGTGTAGATAATACAATTCTGTACGACATTCAACTCCGTAAAGGATATGGACGTGATATGGTCGCAGTGCGTCGATTAATCTGGGCAGTACTCTTTGACTTCATTCCGTGTGCCGCACTGTTGTATTTCAATGCATGTCTGATTTATAAGATTCATCGAGCGAAAAAGCTACGCAAGCAAATGGTGAATGGTCACGAGGGACATAGATGTCGTTTCAACAGCAATGCAACATCCGTTACAACTCCAACTACTGATCCAGATTTGTACTCGACCGTCTCATCAAAAACACGTAGTCGTCTCATCAAACCGAAGCGGAAACAGTCAGATAACGCATTAAATAGTGTCACAGCTACGTTAGTAGCGGTTGTAGTATTATTTCTCATTCTAGTGTCACCTTCAGAAGTATTGAAATTTATCTACTTAAAAGTTACGAATGAAACACACGATAAAAATTACACACTAAAGATGATAAAAAATGTGACAAACTTTATGCAAGCACTCAACTTTTCTGTAAATTTCGTACTATACTGCGCTGTTAATAAGTCATTTCGAAAATCACTGAAAAATATATTTTGTTTTTGTGATCAACATGGAGCTCAATACCATCATCCTCATACTAATATAAAACTAGGGAATATGATTCCTTTGTTCAAAAATAATGTGTCGTGATAGATGTTGTTGTTTATATATTGTGTATCTATTTTCACAATGTTGACGCATTTTACTCAATACAAAATGTAAATGAATGAACAAAAGATATATCTCCACATTCATTGCTACTTGTACATTATTCTGTCATATTTTTGTAAGCTTCATACATCACACAATGTACTTTAGGTTTTTTTCTATCTAACTTGTTGTTCTTACATATTAATAGGTTACACCTTCTTAAACCCTATTTACTTTCATGTTATTTATCATTACAATTATATTAAAACGTTCTTTTTGATTTTGTTTCGAAACATTGAGCAAATTGGAAAAATCTTCAAATCTACTAAAAATGTTTTTTTGCTTTGTTGCAGAACATTGAGTAAATTGGAAAAATCTTAATAGCAAATATAATGTTTTGAAAAGTGAAAGCAAGATAGATTTCACCATATTTTTTGAATGCGAAAATCCAATTACAGCATGTTCAATTCTACTAAAAATATCTTCATGCGGTAGGTATACTTGTACATTTGTATTATCACATGGTGTATTTTTTTTAAAAACAATATTTGTTTTTATCTCAATCTTCACGTGGTATACTTGTGTCATCACATGGCATATTTTAAAACAATATTTGTTTTTAATTCAATCTTCACGATGGTATACTTGTGTTATCACGTGGTGTATTTAAAAAAAAAATACTTCTTTCTAATTTCACCTTTGCAATACTTAAATTAAAGTATGTTTCATTATTTCCTTTTTATTCCAATTTTAGAAAACATCTACCATTTCTATTTCAATGTAATGTCATCAGAACACTCAACCCATATGTCTTAAAGTACAGACATTCCTTAGTCCACATTTACAATTTTGTATATGAACTGATCAATGTTTTCTGTTATTCCACTTTAAAGTACAACCAAACCTGCTCTTGTGATCACCTCTATCAAGCAGCCACCTGTATTAAAAGGTCACCTTTTTCTTGTCCTGTCATAAAGAATTTCATATGAATTGAACCATCTTTTAAGAGGTCACCTGTCCTATAAGGCCACTTTTTCTTTGTCCCTAAGGTGACCTCTTAATACAGGTTTGACTTTACATGTATAGACAGAACTGTGGATTTTACTTCCTGGTCTTTCTATGATTGACACAATTCAATCAAATTAAAATAATAATGATAATCAGCATTTTTTTTATTAAACAATTAAACAATGAAGATGTGTTTTATTTAAATGAAAATGGTTATAATGTTGTATGGTACTGATTTGACTATTTATTTATTTATTTATTTGTTCACTGGTGTTTAATGCCAACTTTAGCAATATCTCAGCCATATCGCGGGATTCGACTATGGGTAGGGCTCATAAGGTTAATATATCACATTACCCAATGGATGGATTGTGTTGGATTAACGCCACTTCTAACAATAAGCCAGTTATATCATGGACGTGTTATATTGGTGGAGCAATCCATAATACTCAGGAACAACCAACAACCTTCCGTACACCTCTATGCAGGCGTAAATTGACCCCATACACATCGGCCGTGATAAGCACCGATCAATAAACATATGCTATTGTTTCTAACCGATATATATCACAACATAAATATTCAATTATAATATACAACAATTGGATTCAAACACAGTTGATTATATTGCTTGAGCACCAATTACAAGCGTTATTATTACAGAAACCTATGATTGTAGAGCATCATACAATATACAGACCTGAACTTGGATAATATCCAAACCAGTTCGAATTTAAAGCAAAAACATTGAAATTAGTTATTTTTAGAAATTTTTTTATCTTCTATAATGCATTTTTCTTAGAAATCTCTGAATTAAACCTTCAAAGAAAATTCAACTTAAACTTTTTTTATAACATGTTTTTAATTTTAATGGGCCCGTCTCTCTTCAACAGTGTTGAATCGCCTCGGTCATACAAGTTCCGTGCAGGAAATCTTAAGAATAATAACATTAAAACCAGTCTGACCCAATCATTGATATGCTTGAGCTTGAGGTAATTAGACGTTGCTGGTATAATTGTTCATATCTCAATTATAGTGGTTATAGAGTAATAGAATAACACAAAATACAAAATAACACACACCGTCAAAACAGATCCAAAATCCAGTCGGAAAATCAACAAAAAAACCAGCAGCAAAATGGAAAACTGCAACACACATATAGATGATATCTAACTCTCCTGGCTTTGTACAGGTTAAACTTGTTTTATGGCCCCAAACCTCTCTTCTTAGTGAAATGAAGTGTTGTCCACGAGTGTTTAAAATGCTGACCATCACATAAAAAATCTTAAACTCAAAAAGAGTTAAAAGTACAATTCATTTTTCACTCAGAAGGCTGAGAGTTACTAATGATGCATGATGGTTAATAAAGTATTTGTTCTTTTATTTATGTGGAATAAAATCAAAATGAAAAACAAGATTCACAAAACCATCGGAACAGTTCTAAAATCCAATCTAAAAAAACCTAGAAACCGTGGCAATATTGACACATCTTGACAATAAAAAACGTAATCATTGTAACAGTAATTTATCACTGAAAATCACTTTGTAAGAATAACGTTCAAGACAAACAATGGCTTTGTGAGATCAATTTACTATTTGTCAAACTACATACCTTATCAATGTGTCTTTAAAATTTATTACAGCATGTAAGAGACCAGTCAATAAATAACCATAATACTATACAAATGGGTGCCGTGGACAAGTTTGTCAGATTGTGGGAACACATATTAAATTGAAGTTAATATAATATTGACTTGTTCCGTTAGTACAAAAAGGATATATACCTCACTATTCAATATCAAATTAAAACTCAGGTCAATCTTCCTTAGCCATAAGTTAGGGCTAGGGCTATGGTGTTTAATGCCACTTACAAAAACAGACAACAATGGACCTGATACTGGAAAACTTTATCACAACTCGCTTAACGGTGGTCTAAAAAGTCTAAACTAACAATTTTCATTGGTGATAGGTAGAAGTAAATCCAACTACCATACGATCACGGGTACGGTGTTCTTAAGCCTTAGAGTACAAATTCAAATTGTCGACATACATGTACAACATAATGTTTAAATAACTGTTTTCACACAAAATATTATTATAATATTATTAACACTGGTTATGGTTAACCATAATGATAAAACATCTAACCCGTAAACCAAATCTATTTCTAAAAATAATGTCTCAAGACTTAAAGATATTGATTTTGCCTCAATATTCAATGGGTTTTGGAACTGTTTTGACGATGTGGTATTTTTCTTTTCATCTTATTAGCAAGAAGGCCATCTTAATAAATGATTATTTGAACCCTAATATAATGGACAGATAAAATATCAAGTTTTGTTTTATTCTGCCTATTATCTATGCCATTGCAAAATACTTTTATTGATATGTTATTAATGAATAATTAAGTAGACATTAAGATATGGGATGAGATGTTGATGGTCATCTATCATGATGTACAAATGTATCCTTATAAATAACACAACAACAACGAGTGTTTATAATACATTCACCTATCCTGGTCATTAACAGTGTCCTTTTTCAATATCACCTGAACAACAAACAATGAAAGTTTATAAAATGCTTAACAAAATAATATTTCTAAAAATAATTTCCCAAAATTTTGGAATATTGATTTTGCTATTTCTACCATTTTCTAATGGGTTTTGGAACTGTTTTGATGATGTGGTATTTGTGTTTTTTTTCGTCTTATTATAGACTAGCCATCAATGATGTCCTATCGTGGAAAATACATAATAAACAATATCTCTGTACATGTAGAAAATGTGTTAGGGTGAAACATGCTGTCGTGAATAGTGGGCTCTAAAACCTTTTAACTATCATCTGAACAACAAGTGAGTTTATAATACATTAGGGTAGTCATCAATATCTTATCGTGGAAAATAAATAATAAACAACATCAAAAAGTGTTAGGGTGAGACTGTCTACAAGCTGTCATGAATAGTGGGCTCTAAATCTTATAAATATCACCTGAACAACAACGAGGGTTTATAATACATTAATATAGTGATCAATGTCCTATCGTTGAAAGTGCCTATCACCACTGATGTTGCGAGTTCAAATCTCGATCAGGGCAAGGTTTACAACATTATGTGATAAAGTTTGTGAATGACTTGCGACAGGTCGGTGGCTTTCTCCAGGTCCTCCGGTTTCCTCCACCAATAAAACTGACTGCCATAATATAACTGAAATATTGTTGAAAGTGGTGTTGAACACCATCAAACAAACAAACAAAACAAACCTATCATGGAAAATACTGATACATAATATCATTACATGCAGAAAATGTGCTAGGGTGAGACTGTCGTAAATAGTGAGGTCTAAATGATGGAATATTGCTGTGAATCAATAGAAACATTTGAAGATGAGGTCTAAATGATGGAATATTGCTGTGAATCAATAGAAACATTTGAAGATGAGGTCTAAATGATGGAATATTGCTGTGAATCAATAGAAACATTTGAAGATGAGGTTTATGAGGTCTAAATGATGGAATATTGCTGTGAATCAATAGAAACATTTGAAGATGAGGTCTAAATGATGGAATATTGCTCTGAATCAATAGAAACATTTGAAGATGAGGTTTATGAGGTCTAAACGATGGAATATTGCTGTGAATCAATGGAAACATTTGAAGATGAGGATTAAATGATGGAATATTGCTGTGAATCAATAGAAACATTTGAAGATGAGGTCTAAATGATGGAATATTGCTGTGAATCAATAGAAACATTTGAAGATGAGGATTAAATGATGGAATATTGCTGTGAATCAATAGAAACATTTGAAGATGAGGTCTAAATGATGGAATATTGATGTGAATCAATAGAAACATTTGAAGATGAGGTCTAAATGATGGAATATTGATGTGAATCAATAGAAACATTTGAAGATGAGGTCTAAATTATGGAATATTGCTATGAATCAATAGAAACATTTGAAGATTCTAAAGAGGTAATCAGAACCTGTAAATTGAAAGTGGTCAGAAAACATATGCCCAAAAGAAAAAAACAATGATATTTAAAACAATACAAAGAAAACTAAAAATTGAGCAACACATACTCCAAATAAATCCACCTTTGAACTCAGAAGCTTCAGAATGACGGGCTATTTTTTAAAATCTCAGTTGTGTTCTTTATCCCCTCTTGGTCTCTTACATACATATTTTCCACTGGTGAATTCAATTTCTACCGTAAGTGATTCATTCATTGCTATTTAATGTCAATTGAGTAGTATTTCAGATTTATTCATGGTTTTAACAAGAGCGGGTGTACAAACATTACACCATGCAGGTAAAATGTGACTTTGCATGGGATGGGCTTATATGCAAATATTTATTCCCACAGGAATGATGTTATAATAAGAGCATTTTTTGGCTTTCCAGTATTTCGATATTGAGCGTATCTGATAAAGGTTATTCCAGAAACATGTAGTATGCACTAAATTTGATATCTAAATTTTTGTATTACAAAGTATTTTCTGGAAACCGACCACCACCAATTACCACCCACAATAAACTGTTGCTCTTTATGGCCTACTACAAATTGCAACGTCTCTTTATAATACATGCAAGTAGTTTACATTCTAAAAACTCGTGTTTTGAGATCGATCAAGAAATGGTCGCCATCTTATTAATTATCGCCATTGTTTACGGAGTTAGCCAAATCGTCATTAAATCAGTACAAAAATGCACTTATTTCTTATTTTCTGTGAATCTGCGTTTGGTGTGTGTTTATTACCGACAAAGAACCATGCAAGTTTGCAGTTAATAAGCGACAAAATACAACTTATTCGTTTTTACCTGTCACTAGTAAGGTCAGTTGCATACGGAGAAAGCGAGGTCAAATTATTTGCTTGCAAGGCAATAATCAATCGATGGTAAATTTTCGTTCTCAAAAGGCGAAAAGTGGTACGATAAGCCGTTTAATGTGAAATATTTACCTTTATTTCATCATTTTAAAGCTATTTACCAATTTCCAAAACATATAATTTTTTGGTCAAAATCGTAGCTAATGCCCCTTTAAATTTTCCACACAAACCCAGCAGTCACTCTTTCATGAATTGCTTCAACCCCAAGTATAGAAACTAGGTCTTATTGTTTAACAACGCCGTAGCAGTATCAGCCAAGGTCATTTGAAATCATATTCAAATTGCCAAGAGGTAGGATGAAATAAATTTCATATTACCCCTGGGAGTAGCTACACCCTACGATTTCAGACAATCCCCCCCACCCCCCCAAACATTTATTTGAGATTATTAAATTTGATACTACTTTTCAGCATAAAAACACTTAAAAAATATTGTATGCTTAAAGTGTTTTATACAATAAACATATCCTGATATTTTGACTTTGAGCATACCTGATGAAGGTTATTCCACAAACGTGTCATGATATTTTGACTTTGAGCATACCTGATGAAGGTTATTCCACAAACGTATCATGCACATTAAATTTGATATCTACGTTTTTATTGCAAGCATAGGAATTTATCATTTTAACTAAATCAGTGGAAGGGGGCAATGTACACAATACAGGTATTGTCAAATCAATTTCAGTCTACCCCCGGAGGTAATCGATCAGATTAACTCGGTAACTTGAGATGTGGTAGCTTGATGTCTTTACACCCAGATACCTTTTGAGCGGTACTTCAAGTGAGGAAAACAAATCTGAGTACTTACGAAAGCGCAGATTTTCTCTTTTTTTTCTCTCCAAAACACGATACGTATACAGTCCCCATGACATAGCTGAAGTTGGCATTTGTCGGTGATCAAGACATAACTGAAGTTGGCGTATGTCAAGCGATCGATCATATATAATTCTATTTCATCTTGTAGCCTTTGTATCGGGGGTACAACAAACACAAGCTAACGTTATTACATACATAGTCAGTGCAATCAAATCAATATTTAAATAAATTAAAATGTGATAAAATTGCAATATAGAAACAAATATCATAAAACATCTGATCAAATTTTTCCAAACATAAAAAAATAATCTCTTTTTGTCCATTTAAAACACTTCGTTAGATTAAAAGACGTTACAAAGCAGTACGCCATGATATATCACGATAACATCGATGACGTTTTGTTTAATAACGTCTCTGATGAATTTGTCTTGAAAGACCAAGACATTCAATCAAACTGTCAACAATTGTAGAACAAATGTCAAGAAAGAAATTATTTTCCGTTCTTTCTAGTGGACGCACCCCCATAACCAGAATTTATTGAACAATATTAAGTAAACCATTGAGTAAATGGTGTTGAGTTTTAATTGACTGCCGAATCGTCTCTGTCAAAAAATGATAGATTTATGTCAGACTGACGATTTCAAGTAATTTGGGTTTAAATTACAAAATAATGACTTCTGAGGGGAGTACATAAGATATATATCTATATATGATACAATCGTGTAAGGTAGGATAACAGGTCGACACGACTAGAGTTATTTTTTTTTATTTGAATTAGATTTATGTGATTATCTATGGAGTAAGACAAGACAGATAAGACATGGATAGGTTTATATGGTTATTAGATTATAGGACAATGTATTGGTATCCTAATAATATAACATTCACCCTGATGATAGCTTTACAAAGACAGGGTTAACATAATACAATTAATGACTTTTAATGAGATGGATACAAGAATTTATTAAAGCAAGAAAATTACATTTACCAAGGCCAGAGGCTGAGGTAAATATGTTATTCTTGGGTTAATAAATCCTGGTATCCATCGAATTGACAGTTCGGTTTTTCCCAATCTATTTTTATGCCTTGCAAGGGTGATATCACTTCCGGACACTTGCCAGGATCCATTTTTAGCCGAGAGGGTGACATCGCAAGTACTCAAAACCTCTTAAACAGTTTTAAGCCAATCATATGCAAGCTAAATTACATTCTTACCAAAGAACGTTGCTAGGGACGTCAGTCAATAAGAAAAGACATTATCTTAGATATTATAATAAATTAATTTGCTTACGTTTTACATCGTCACCCTCTTCTGAGTATTAAACTATAAATCAAAGCTTTTAAAAGAGTCACCTCATCTTATCTTACAAAAATGTTTGTCCAATGATAACAACACCTTGTTGAAAAGTTTTCTGCAACTTCTGTACAGATGACGAAAGATGGTATTAGCAATTAGATTTTGGTTCATTCAAAGTTGACTATTGTTTCACTATTATGTCATACGATGGCCTTGTATACTATCTAATATTTAAATGATGGATAATGCTATCAGCTTTATTTAATAGGACTAATATCATATATATTACAGCTACTGTTTATTGAAGAATATACATGTATATACATGTAGTACACATAATGTTCAAGATAATAGCTTTCTGTATAACAACACTGTTGCACGGTTATATGTGAATTTGAATTTGAATTTTGGTATTTAATGCCACATTTAGCAATATTTCAGCTATATCATGGCGACCAGTTTTAGTGGTGGAGGAAGCTGGAGTACCCGGAGAGAACCACCGACCCTGGGCAAGCAAATGGTAAACTTTATCACTTGAGGCTGCGAGTCGAGTGCACCCTTTTTGTAATTTACAAAGCTGGGCCAACGAACCCACGCCGTATTGGTGATAGGCTTGTATGAGCTGCTAAATCCAACGACCTAACTCACTGAGCCACCCGGGCCACCTGAGTTATACGTGAGCATTGGCATTTTACTTACATGTGGAAATAACTTATATAACGGCATCATTACACTAAGAGGAAACGTTTGGGCAAATAAAACTATTTTAACCTTGCCAGTGTTCTAAGCCAGGAAAGTGAACAGTCATATATGTGTGTTAGTGGTATGGATGTTGTATCTTTCTATGATTTTTATATAAGATTTTGGAACTGTTCCGACAGTAACTCCTTTAATATCCTTTAATAATAGACCTGGATGTTTGTAGGAGGCAACAAAACAAAAACTTGTACGACTTCCAATTCAACCGATTATCTATTATCAAATTAACAACGAAACAAAATAACACATTTATCCGCATCTCAAGTGAAAAATATTTATCAAAAACATCAAAGAAATAAATCCTAACTATTCTGTTGTCTTCATTGATATTCGTTCTTGTTACGAATGTATATGAATCTTCTTTTTAGACTAGAATAAAAGGCAAATTTTATTTTTTTAAATGTTTTCGGAATAAAATAATCATAAAATAAACACATAACATTTTATCACAAGTCAGTTTACAATGAATACCAGACAAAAACGATAAATCACCAAATTAACTCTTGGTAGGATAGAAAATATAAAATAAAATAAATACCATAGAAAAGCCAACAAAATGTGATATTATGAAACGAGGAGCAAAAATGTAATTTCCGCTGATCGACCGAGTTTTGAAATAATTGGAAATTTTAATTAGGCCTAACTGAGACAGTTTTGTTTTATCATTTACAATGCAGGATAATGCTAATATGCTACAATAAAAACATTTTGGGTTAATTTTACCAGAACCATACTAAATGTAAATAAGTAGGACCATACACGGGAATAAATGCTGTATTTGTTCGTTAACAGCTAATAATATGGAATCCAATTCAAATGAGTTATTAAAGATTTGATTTGATTTATTGTGTTTAATGGCATTTTCAGCAATATTTCAGCTATATCATGGCGACCAGTTATAGTGGTAGAAGAAGCCGGAGTACCCTGAGAGAACCACCGACCATGGGCAAGCAACTGGTAAACTTTATCACTTGCAGCTGCGAGTCGAGTGCCCCCTTTTTTGTAATTAACAAAGCCAGGCGTGAACCCACGTCCGTATTGGTGATAGGCTTGTATGAGTTTTTTTGGTAATCCAACTACCTAACTCATTCAGCCACCCGGGCCCTTCAAATGAGTTAAAAGAAACTTCACATATAGCCTCCTTGTCGCTTTCGTGCTTTTGTCACATTTCGTGTGAACAATATACAAAAACATAATTTTTGGAGAATAATTACGATTTTATATAAACAGATGATTCATATACAACCATTTAAAATATTTTATGAAAATACTTCATATGTTACATGGATATTTTTATGGTGACTTAATATTTTTAAGAGACCATCGTGGTTGTGATCTATGGTAGTTGGATTTACAACTACCTATGCAATCAGTGCCTATCACCACTGAGATTTTTAGGTTCAACTCCCGCTCATTGTGAGGTGTACAACATTGTGTGATAAAGTTTGCCAGTGACTTGCAGCAGGTCAGTGGTTTTCTGTGGGTCCTCCGGTTTCCTTCACCAATAAAACTGACCGCCACAATATGACTGAAATATTGTTGAAAATGGAGTTAAACACAATAAACCAACAAACCATATTTTTAATATGAGAAAAAACAATGTTTTTATTAACTGAACATTTCAGATTCTATAAAATTTGTTCCCACATTCTTGCATAACATGCAGAACCATTTGAAAGCAAAACTTAATTAGTTAACCTTCATACACCTATTCTGGCTGCTACCATATTTGTTTGGTGAATATTTGATATAAACAAAACCTTCATATTTTGAGACCCATACAACATCTTGCACATAATTTGACTGTACTGAATAAATAGTTTTGTCGTCATTGTAATGTGCAATTTCGAACTAATTTCAAACTGTCCTAACCATTTTGAGTAAGAAAAAGATTATTTAATGACCACAGATTTGAAAATCCGTCGTAGTTTCTCGTACAGATAACCGACATATTTGAGTATATAATGGATCCACATGTTTATCGACCAGACTGATGTAAATCAACAATGCAGACCATAATAGTCCTAATGTGTTTATCGACCAGATGAAAACCAGCAGCTAAACGGCGGAGGCCATTTTAATCACTTTATGAACTATATATGAACACAGTTGTAGAAGTCATCAAACAGTTTCCCTTTTCTATACACTTAATCCTAATCAATTGTGAGTGTATTCGTCAGCAAGTTGTTACAGTCCTTCCATTTCTGATTACACGACTAACACCACAAACGTGGGTTCTTATGCCGATACTCACGTCACATCATGTGCAATCAGTTGGCATTTTCAAGAAACTTTTAAAGACTCATCTTTTTAGAGCAGCTTATGGTGACAGTATTTGACTTTTTAATATATGATCTTAAACTCTCTTTTAATTATAATTATTTTTGGACATGTGCAATCAGTTGGCATTTTCTAGAAACTTGTAAAGACTCATCTTTTTAGAGTATTTTATTGCGACAGTTTTTAACTTGTACTTATATCATCTTAAATTCCCCCTTTTTTTATTTTTTATTTTATTTATGATCATTATTTTTATTTTCAATTTACTCTTGAGTCTTATTGCTACTTTTACTTTTATTGATAGGATTAAGATTTTATATGTTTTGTACAGCGCTTAGAGTAATTGTTTATTAGATAGGCGCTTTATAAATATTGTATAATAATAATAATGATCAATTTTTTTAAACACTTATCCAAAGCCAGAGATTTCGTTATATATATCTGGGCTTTCCCAAATAATTATGGTAATCATGACAAATCTAGGAAAAAACGCTGAAACTGACAATAAATGGCAAGAACTCTACATGTACCAGACATTTTTTCTCACGTTCCCTCTCTTTTTCAGCTTTTACTGTTTTGATAATAAAAATATTTTACAATGCAAGGTCAAATCCAATTTGTTTGTCTGTTTCAAATTGTATTCGTTATGATGAGCACCTGTACATGTGTTTCTATTCGTTATCTCGTGGTTTGATATCGGATGTATTAATGGTGGAATTTGTCAAATTACTTCACTGAAATCAGATTCATTATCCTCAAACAATGGAAATGAGCGTCATGTGCCTATAAATTGAAAACAAATGTGTAAATGTTGAGTTCACCTTAACATAATACATATGTGAAGAGCTTGACATATTTCTGCTCAAAATGTTTTAAAAATATATCTTCAAAGGCATCAAAGTATGTTGGTTTTCAGTTGTACAATAATAACATCATTGATTGATTGATTGATTGATTGATTGATTGATTGATTTTTGGCATTTTATGCCACTTTCAGCAATATTTCAGTTATATCATGGTGACCAGTTTTAGTGGTGGAAGAAGCAAGAATACCCGGAGAGAACCACCGACCATGGGCAAGCAACTGGTAAACTTATCACTTGCAGCTGCGAGTCGAGTGCACCCTTTTTTGTAATTTACAAAGCCTGGTGCGAACCCACGCTGCATTGGTGATAGGCTTGTATGAGTTGTTAGGTAATCCAACTACCTAATTCATTGAGCCACCCGGGTCCTTAAATCATTGAAGTTATAATAAGGTAATAATGACATGCTATCCACAGAATAATGTGGTTGTATATGGTTGATAGCCCTGCACCAGAAACTAAAATTGAGTCTAGGTGAGAGGTCATTGTTTGCTTTTTTTATATTAATGGATTTGTTGACCATCACTGTTCATAAACTTCCCTGTTCATAATCTAATCTATAAACGTACCAGGATGTAGGGGTTTTCAAACTGAGTAAACAAACGGCTCAACTGCAGCTAACAAGCTATTTTACTCTCACTTCCGTTTACGAGTTATGTCGATTGTCGAGAATGTCATTGAAATGATGAGCTGTAATAACGATAAAGAAAATCTCCGTTTCTTTAATGCAGATTATTTCCTATAGTTAAATTGGATTTTCTCTCATATTTCTCCATATCCTTTCTACGAATTAAATGTCTGAGATTATTTTTCGTGCAATATAGGATTGATCAAACATTTTATATGTTCATTATATACTATTATAGACTTTTGACAAGGTCAATGGCTGAATTTATTGACCAGATAAAAATATATGCACTAAGGGACGTAGTTTGAGGTTCGATTTTTTATTTTATTTTGTCAATAAAGCCAGCTATTGGGCAATATCAAAATTCTGTAATTGTTTTATTTTTTTGTTTATTTATTATTGATATCATTTCTGCAGTAGAACCTGGCTAATCTGACACAACAAGGGACCCGGGAAATGTGTCATATTGTACTTGATGTTGGAATACTCTGGTTTTATTTTAGTTAATAGAAATACTTTGGGACTATAAATTTTTGTTTTGGATGTCACAGAATGTGGGAAAACTGAGATGTGAGATTGCACAAGTTCCACTGTATATGACTTTATTTGTTAACATATTCTGTATATGACTTTATTTGTTAACATATTCTGTATATGACTTTATTTGTTAACATATTTTGTATATCAAATGACACAAATGAGCAAATGAACAATTATTTTCACTTTCAATGTAATTTTCAAATATAAAACAAATATTAACTAGAGGCTCTGGAGAGCCTGTCATCGCTCACCTGGTAATAATTGGCAGGGTAAATCCTTAGGAACGTGAAGTTTAACAAAGATTCATATTTTCTTGCGACTTAAGACACAATTTGCTTACTATTGAATGTGTGCTCCATAAAATCTGAAAACCTAAAGTCAAAATTCAAATCTCCCATGGTAAGTATATTAGACTGCTTAAGTTTTAATTCTTGAAGAAGGTTATCAACAAGCATATTTTTCAAGTCTTTCTGTTTGCAGATAGGAGCAGCATAGAACAAATCAAGTCAACTGGCTTGGTATTTTCTGAGAAGAACAACTCAGTACAAATTCCCATTGGGTCTTGTAGGCTTCTATGTTAAACTTTGTTCGTCTATGGCATCCATCTTGAATTTCCAATCGGAACCAAATTTACAATTTAGGCAGAGGACCATCCATAGATCATTCACACCAGAAAACAAATTCAATTGAATCATTAGTTTCTGACCAGAAGATTTTTAAAGATTGACGAATCAGAAAACATTATCTACACCTGGCAGTCATGTTTAATTACCGATCAGCACCAAAATTTGAAAGTTGACCATTTAAGTACCTTCATGCCATGTTTGCTTTAAATTGGCTAACTGGTTTCAGAGGAAAAAAAATTTAAACATTTTTCCCATAGGGTCCTATGTTAAAACTATGTTCGCTGACGGCGGCCATCTAGGATGGAGGTCGGGATCACAGGACATAATGTTAAAAGTTTACCACCTAAGAACCATTCATGCCATGTTTGATTTAAATTGGCTTACTGGTTTCAGAGGAAAAAAAATTTAAACGTTTTTCCCATAGGGTCCTATGTTAAAACTATGTTTGCTGATGGTGGCCATCTTGGATGGAGGACATTATTTTGAAAGTTGACCACCTAAGGACCATTCATGCCATGTTTGCTTTAAATTGACTTACTGGTTTCAGAGAACAACAAATTTAAACATTTTTTCCATAGGGTCCTAAGTTAAAACTATATTCGCTGATGGCGGCCATCTTGGATGGAGTTCGGGGTCACATGACATTATTTTGAAAGTTGACCACCTAAGGACCATTCATG
>MJUT01004237.1:58842-70222 GCA_002080005.1 Gigantidas platifrons | reverse complement strand
TAGGATATAAATAGACTATATGTTTTAAAATTTATTCTAAAATTAAAAACAGAAAACACACATTTCGGAACAGGACAAAGTAGAAAGGTACAAATTGTGTACACTTGCTGAAATATCCATACGCATTTTTTGTTGTACGAAAATCAAATCTCTTACATAGTAAACCAGTGTTCTAGCTAGGATTTCAAAAGGGTAGGGTTCTACTTCTGAAAAGGGCACTTTTATGCNATATTGTCTTTGTTTCAGTTTAAGTAGACAGGTTTTTATTTCAGATTAAACTTAAGTGGTTTTATTGTGTTTTGATAATAAAATAATGTAAATGGCATATTAGATTTTGTTAATTTTGGTTTGTTTCAAGTAAAAATGTATAACAAAGGGAAATAACTCATTTTTTATATCGACTTACGAAGTTGAAAAATACGATGTCAAACTTTTGTTTTCCTTTGCCACTTTCTTTCAAACGTCTTTTCCGGGAAGGCATTGTGAATGATATGAATTTCAAAGTTCGAATTTTTATAATTACCGTGAAATCTAATCAGAAAATCGATCGATATACGTTACATTAGTTAATGTTCTAAATTTAACTTTGACATATTCAAATTAGATAGGGGGCGCTACAATGTAAACATGAAACAGTTGTTCGAAACGTGAACCAAACTGGCGACATATATATATATATGCGACAAAAAATGAAAACACATATAAAAAGGGCACTTGTGTTTACGAAAAAGACATCCACGTTAGTCACAAAGGGCAGGTGTCACTCGGACAAGGGTGTGCGCTGCAAACAAAATATCAATGTCTAGATATTGAAATATCCATCCGCAAAATCCGCGTTGCAACAAAGAAATACTGATAGATGAGCAAACGTGCATACAAGTACCCGATATTGAGGGGGATTTATAATATATGAATGTTGTATGCATGCTCTTTCTGATATTTAAGTTACTCGCCCTCTTAGAATTGACTCTATATGGACTATAGTTTTGTCTGGGCGGAAGGTTGCGACACATGTTGTGTAAAGCAGTGTCTTCCGGTTTGCAGAGCGCTAGCATTAAACGATTTTCGATCGTTTAAAAACAGTAACAAATATTATTATTGCTGATTCTAGCATAATGCAAATATCATAATGTAACAATATAGCATTATACCATGTTACATAAATATTAAACTTTTGTTTGTGCCACTATGACATTTCCAAGACCAAATTGTTTTTCATTGTCAGATAATATACATTTATTGCATGCTGGTGAGGGAAATATGAAAATTTATTCACCCAAGAGTATCATATTCCCCGAGGGCATCGCCCGAAGGGAATATGATACTCATGGGTGAATAAATTTTCATATTTCCTGTACCCACATGCTATAAATGTTTTATTATACCGAATGAAACCAAGAAAACACATAAATATGTAAAATACTGCTGGCAAACATAGTCTATGTCTATTGGAAAGGTTGCCTGCAAATGATGCGTTCCGAGTGCCCAGGGCTAGAAATTAACTTTTTTCACCACAAGCAAAACTTTGCTAGTTAAATAAAAATCTACTAGCAAACAGACTGACCTGACTAGCAACCAAATTAAAAAAAAATGTATGTGATTTTCATTGAAATATGTAACAATAGGACTGTAAGGTTTTAGGTGTTTTATTAAATTAAGCAATTCACTGTCTCTGACTATATTGCATTGTGAAAAGAGCCCTTTACCATTAAGTACATGTAAGTCGCTCCCGGACATTCTGGCTTCAGTGATTTATTTCTTAAAAGAAACATGTACCTGATATAAACAAACAAGCATTAATATTTCCTGGGGAATGGCCATATCATATGAAAACATACACAGTGTTTTAAGCAATGTTTTATTGGACAGTAATATAAAGAGCCACACACTGTACACTCAAAAAATTCCATATACCCCCACATTGGTGTGGGTATGCTGCATCACTGTGCATGTGCTGTACTTTTTCTCATCTCAAATAATTATACAATTACCAAGATAATAACTAGTGACTCTTTCATTATGTAATGTGACAGAAAGTCACAGAATAATTACTGTAAAGCCAGTAAAGGAAATATGCCTGTCTGTTATTGTTTTTTTTTAGTTTTTTTTTGTTGTTGCTTTTTTTCGTGTGAAAATTGTATAAAAGAGATGAGTTAGAGTTAATCAAGCTGGAAACAGAGCAATAATAATTATTTGAATAAAATGATGAGATCACTTCTGTTAAAAACACGATAATTGATTTACTCCAGCTAGGCCAAAGTTGGATAAACGAAATTCATAATCTTGCCATTCTTGCAGGCAGACAGGCTGCGTTATACGATAGACCATCATAGTGTAAACAGCTGTCACACAACGATTTTCACGATTATTTCCTCTTAATCAATGTAAACACTATAATCACAATCATAAATCTACCTGAAACTTGGAGAAAGAATTTCGTAATTTTTTTTATGTTGCGATCGTGATCAGAAACTTTTCTTCTTTTTGACATTTCGACTGGTCATTTGAACTGTAAAAATTACAACCAGATGTTATTTTAAAAATCGAGAACCAGTATGGTTGTTCGTATTTTTCGGACATAGACGTAAATATTCATATTTCTCGGACAAATACGTAACTATACCGTCCTTTTTTATGAAATCAATGCGATCTTTACCGATCTTACGAGAAAACAAATTTACACGTTTGTCATAGTTCAGATACGATTCTGAACACATAATTTTTACAACTAGCAAAATTCTGCTAGTTCTAACTATATTCACTAGCAAAATTAAGGCAAACTGAAATTTCAACTAGCAATTTGCCTGCTTGCTAGCGTTAATTTCGAGCCCTGGTGCCTCTGACGTTTTCCTGTCAAAGAACGATAACTCTGGCGGGAAAACCCACGAGGCTTCCGAAGTGGTGGAATATATTTATTTCACGGAATATGTCCTATGTGATCATGTGTTCTGATTTTTACCCATTGTCCAATCAAATTAATCTATTTATGGTAATTCATATATGAGGTATAATAATGTATATTATTCTATTGTAAACTTTATTTTAATAGATTTCAACTAAAAGTCATTTTCGGAATAAGAAACGTATTTAATGCCTCAGATTTAATATTCACTGGCGGTAAATGTCACATGTTACTGAATTAATCATTTAAAATAAAACGTTTCTGACAAAATTCCTGTTCTAAAAAAGTAACATGTGACATTTACCACCAGTGAATATTAAATCTGAGGCATTGAATATGTTTTTTTATTCAAAATATAGAAAAAAATATATATTTACTGTCTTTTGATTCTGTAAATGTGAGGATTAATTGACTTTAAAAATAATTTGAGCTCAGTGAATATCTTTCTTTCTTTTTTTTTTTTTCAAAAGTCAATAAATCCACACATTCACCTCATCAAAATACAGTAATTGTATGATATTTTCAATTGTGACGACGTTGATAATGTGATGTCACGCAGTGAAATAATCGTTGTTATTTCACTGCATGACAAATACCGGTTATTCTTTCACTTGGATATCTCAGTATTTTACGAGCATCAATGTAATAATATTCATTATTCTAAAATGTTCTCCTCGTTCAATTCTTTGTTAATAGCGACGCAAATTTAAATAATAAATCTTAGTAGTGGTTGCCTTAATATGTTTGATTCAGAGTAAATAGCATTTTCCAGACATAATTTGACGCGTGTCTGGTACATTATTTTCCATTTAATACAATTATTCATGCATATATGTTACTTTATAATGATATATTTCACTAATATATTTGTTCTTCAAAAACCGCTTGAAAGAAAATTCATTATCATAATGGATCAAGGTTTCCAAAACAAACCATTCTGTCTCCGTCAGACAATTTATGCTGTTCAGCTAGGATCCAAGCTTAATTAATTTAAAACACCTTCAACGTCAATGTCACAATCGTAGGTCTGTACAAATTCAATCAAACATGAAGGGCGTATGGGCTATTTTCAGAACTTGAAACTCATGAAGGGCGCATGGGCTATTTTCAGAAACTTGAAACTCTTATAAACGTCAAATGCACTTATGCATACATTGTTAGTCTCTGACAAAAGGCAGAAGATATCAAGCAGAGGTAAAATAAAAGTTGAAAATCAATATATTTGTTAAAAGACAAAAACATGTGGCCAAAAGGTTTAAAAGAATAAAAGGCCGTTGGCCACTGGTCCCCCGAAGCCAAGGTTATATCGTAAGATTAAATTTTGAAACTACTGTAAACTAGAGGTTCAGGTGAGCCTGTATCACTCACCTGACTTAAATAATTCTGAAAGGGGACCACCCAAGGACCATTTTGAAGTAAAAAAAGGGGAGTAACTCTGGTAAGATTTGTCGAAAAATTATCGCTATCGCACTTGACTTAGATATTCATGAGATACACTTACATACCAAACCTAGTTTCAATCTGACTATTTGTTCCCAAGTTATAATTTGGACACCAAAATATTAGCAATTTTGAAGTATAAAAAGGGATGTAACTCTGGTAAGATTTGTCGAAAAATGATCGCTATCGCACTTGACCTAGATATTCATGAGATACACTTACATACCAAACCTAGTTTCAATCTGACTATTTGTTCCCAAGTTATCATCTGGAAACCAAATATTTAGCAATTTTGAGGTATAAAAAGGGGCACAACTCTAGTAAAAATTGTCGAAAAATTGTCATTATCGAACTTGACCTAGATATTCATAAGATACACTTACATGCCACACCTAGCTTCAATTTGATTTTGCATTCACAAGTTATCATCTGGAAACCAATTCGGACACATGGACGAAGTATAAAAAGGGATGTAACTCTGGTAAGAATTGTCGAAAAATTATCGCTATCGAACTTGACTTAGATATTCATGAGATACACTTACATACCAAACCTAGTTTCAATCTGACTATTTGTTCCCAAGTTATCATCTGGAAACCAAATATTTAGCAATTTTGAGGTATAAAAAGGGGCACAACTCTAGTAATAATTGTCGAAAAATTGTCATTATCGAACTTGACCTAGATATTCATAAGATACACTTACATACCAAGCCTAGCTTCAATCTGACTTTTCATTCACAAGTTATCATCTGGAAACCAAGCACACGGACGGACGACACCCATTTCTATAGTCCCCTTCGACGAAGCGTCGGGGGACAATTAGACAGAAGAAAACAATTATCAAGGTGAACTCACACAAAAAACTAAAATGAGTAACATGGATCCAATCAAAACAGGGGAAATAATTCAACAGCGTCTTTTGCCAATGTGGTGTCTGTTATTTTTTGATTTACTACGTGTTCTGATTACCTCTTTTCTCCAAAAATAATTTTTTATTTGTGACATGCTCTTTAGCGTGACTTGTCATGATTTGTTGGATCATAAACTTCACACTTTTCAATTAACGACTTTGGGTTGCCTGTCAATGTATTTTTTTTTTCCACAAGGAAACGGAATGATTAAGGATATAGCAACATCATTATCAAATCGGTGTTTTCAGGTACATTCTAAATCAAGTCTAGTCACAATCACTGAACATTCTGATTCAAAACTATTCAAGACACACAAAAATTTCAGAACAGACATTACTGAGAGATTGGATAAATATATGTTAGAGAAAACCGAAGGTGCAATCATGAATGGTCAATCTAGAGACACTGGCAACACTGAGCACACAAGACACAGGACTAAGACAAACAAAACAAAAAAACCAAAACAGAGAAAACTAAAACTAGAACTGTGAGTGACCTCACTGAGTGATACCCCCCACTTGAAGCTTAGTAGGAGTTGTGCTTACAAGGTACATGCATCACCCTCCCCTATTCGTGAAAGTATAAGTTGAATTATCTCCCCTTTTAAATTTTGGACAGCAACCATATTCCTTCATGCACATCTGCAGGTAGTGTACTACAAGTGTGTAAAGTTTCATAAAAATCCAATAAGCCGTTTAGGAGGAGTTGCACTTACAAGGTACACTCCCCTCCTTTTCATGAAAGTATAAGTTGAATTATCTCTCCTTTGAAATTTTGGACAGCAACCATATTCCTTCATGCACATCTGCAGGTAGTGTACTACAAGTGTGTAAAGTTTCATAAAAATCCAATAAGCCACTTAGGAGGAGTTGTGCTGACAAGGTACATGCCCCCCACCCTTTTTCATGAAAGTACAAGTTGAATTAGCTCCCCTTTTAAATTTTGGACAGCAACCGTATTCCTTCATGCACATCTGCAGGTAGTGTACTACAAGTGTGTAAAGTTTCATAAAAATCCAATCAGCCGTTTAGGAGGAGTTGTGCTGACAAGGTACATGCCCCCCCTTTTTCGTGAAAGTATAAGTTGAATTATCCCCCCTTTTAAATTTTGGACAGCAACCATATTCCTTCATGCACATCTACAGGTAGTGTACTACAAGTGTGTGAAGTTTCATAAAAATCCAATTAGCCGTTTAGGAGGAGTTGCACTGACAAGGTACATGGACGGACGGACGAATGGACGGATGGACGGACAGGGTTATTCCTATATACCCCCCAAACTTTGTTTGCGGGGGATATAAATAGCTGGTCGCAAGGCAGACCTTCCAGCTCGCCTGTGCAATTTATAGTTACATGTGAATGTCATACCCATGTGGTTAGTGTTTAATTTGGTTAAGAACAATACTTCAGTTTAGCCAAAAGAAAACCATTTAATGGTATTCAAAATGGACATATAAATGTAATAGTAAAACAGGTCTTAACAAGTCATTCAGGCAGAAATAGTAGGTCACGGTGACCTATATTTGTGTGCGGTGTTTTTAATTGTCCACGACAAACTCACATGTGAAGTTTCATCAACCTGGACCATGTATTTTGTCTACATTGGACCTAAACGCAAATGTTAACGCAAAAATGTCGAAGTCATTCAGGCACAAATAGTAGGTCACAGTGACCTATATTTGTGTGCGGTGTTTTTAACTGTCCANGACAAACTCACATGTGAAGTTTCATCAACCTGGACCAAGTAGTTTGTCTACATTGGACCTAAACGCAAACGTTAATGCAAAAAATGTCGAAGTCATTCAGGCAGAAATAGTAGGTCACGGTCACCTATATTTGTGTGCGGAGTTTTTAACTGTCCATGACAAACTCACATGTGAAGTTTCATCAACCTGGACCAAGTAGTTTGTCTACATTGGACCTAAACGCAAACGTTAATGCAAAAAATGTCGAAGTCATTCAGGCAGAAATAGTAGGTCACGGTCACCTATATTTGTGTGCGGAGTTTTAACTGTCCACGACAAACTCACATGTGAAGTTTCATCAACCAGGACCAAGTGGTTTGTCTACATTGGACCTAAACGCAAACGTTAACGCAAAAATGTTGAAGTCATTCAGGCAGAAATAGTAGGTCACGGTGACCTATATTTGTGTGTGATGTTTTTAACTGTCTACGACAAACTCACATGTGAAGTTTCATCAACCTGGACCAAGTAGTTTGTCTACATTGGACCTAAACGCAAACATTAATGCAAAAATGTCAAAGTCATTCAGGCAGAAACAGTAGGTCACGGTGAATTATATTTGTGTGCAGTGTTTTTAACTGTCCACGACAAACTCACATGTGAGATTTCATCAACTTGGGTCAAGTAGTTTGTCTATATTGGACCTAAACGCAAACATTAACATTGGACGCCGCCGCCGCCGACAACACACAGGTGACGACATAAGCTCTTCTGTACTTCGTACTGGCGAGCTAAAAAGAGGAGTTTCACGGACACAAAAAAAATGGATGTGAACCCTGGTTGTTGTGATGTAAACAGCTCCTGCTTCTTACAAACTTATTCTCATTTAATCTGGGATATTGAAAACAATTCTGTTTTATTGGAGGATAATGAAAAGTTCAAGTTACACAGAGAAATTTATAAAAGAGGAGTGAAATATTTGTATAGTTTTTGTTGCTGTTGACATTGAGTGACTACGTATGGCATACCTCTTATAACATATCTTCTCAATAATCCATTTTCACTCGAATTTCAAATTATACTAATGAAACACAAAAATGCATTATAATATAGTTTCGATTAAAATATCAAAATATATTTATTACCTGTGATAACAGGAAAATGCAGTATTAATTATTGCTTTGTTACAGTTTTTGGTCTTGACTTTATTATTTTGACGTCAGGCTCGAAATTATTATACATTAAGCAATTCATACAGAATAAAAATCTTATTTTAGCTACCGATATAAACATATAAACGTATAAAGTTAAATACACCTCCATATTATTTCACGTACATCAGACGTCCTTGTGGTGACAGGTTTAATTTAACAGTTGATTAAATCTTCCGAAATTGATATCTCAAAAAGATACCATATACTTTTCCAAAGGCATTCATTACATCCTTTCTTACACCATTTAATTCTTTTCTTGTTTCTTTTAAATTCGTAACTTAAAGATGCATTTAGAATTGAAACAATATTCATTGAAAATAACGAGCGAGAATAATTAAGTAACGACCACGCATTGTAACTGTTTCCTTCAATTATCAAAGATTGCTTTTGTGTCGCAGATAAACCGCAATTTTTAGTTAATTTTGTTATTGTCTGTGTACAAACGCTGCATGAATTTATTGTCATCCAATTACAGAGATTTAAACAGCAATACATTTGTTTCAATTATTGCAGAATTAACAAGTGGATAGCAAAACACTCACATATAATCAACGGGAATGTGAAAAGAAATGGAATTAGGACTGAATTAGGAGCAGTTTTTCCCACATTATGATTGACTATCATTCCCATTCATAATGAAACAATATATTACTACTGATATCTCAGTACACATGTGTTATATGCAGATTCTAACTCTATCTGTATGTGTCATTACTTGGTACACATGTGTTATATGCAGATGCTAACTCTATCTGTATGCGTCATTACTTGGTATACATGTGTTATATGCAGATACTAACTCTATCTTTATGCGTTATTACTTGGTACACATGTGTTATATGCAGATGCTAACTCTATCTGTATGCATCATTACTTGGTACACATGTGTCATATGCAGATACTAACTATCTGTATGCGTCATTACTTGGTACACATGTGTTATATGCAGATACTAACTCTATCTTTATGTGTCATTACTTGGTACACATGTGTTATATGCAGATGCTAACTCTATCTGTATGCGTCATTACTTGGTACACATGTGTCATATGCAGATACTAACTCTATCTGTATGCGTCATTACTTGGTACACATGTGTTATATGCAGATACTAACTCTATCTTTATGTGTCATTACTCGTCAAATGATATTGGTCAAAGAATTTCATTGGCATGCATCATGCAAATATGGCCAAAAAAAAATCGTAATCATTCAATTGTTTTCATACTCAAGGTTCTTTCTCATGAATTGTATTTGAACGTTTGTTTGAGATGTAATTATTTTATCATTACACTCACGTAGATGTGTGGGCATATGAATATATTAAACTACTTGATTTTGTCTCATGGCTGAAAATAACGGCATAGTCATGTGACAATCTTTGGCGATATTTTTTCATACATCGGTAAAACAAACATTATTATGCATTGATGCAACCACACTGGACGCTAAATGGCATCGTATCAGGAACCCTTTTTGTGGAGATGATATGTAGATCATTCCTTTAACATTAGTGTAAACAGAAGACTGACTTCTGTAGAATTTATCACATATAATTATTTGATCCAGAAACTGTTATGCCACATGGCATCCATTACTTTATTAAGAAAAATGCTGAATAATATGCTGTCAAACCTGCCTTAAATGGCACCTGTGTATAACAAATACCTGTTGATAAAGGGTACCTCTACATACCTAATCACTGTCTATTAATGGCATCCTCATTTTTTCCATTAATGAATAATAAATAAATTTGTAGCAAATGCTTGAATTTGATTGGTTAGAATTTTTTATCCATCATGTCATAGATAAAAATTTTAACCGGAAGTCACATGTTGGGGTCTCAATTGGGAAATTTTTTTATTTTAATTCTTTTTAAGCAATTATTATCCGTCAAAATATTTTTAGGACAAGAAAAAAAATTAATTAAAAATTAATTTATAAGGATTGATCACAATTTTTTGTTTGGTTCATTCGAAATAAACTCAAAAATGTGGTACAGACCCTTGCATAACCCACTTTGCAGGTTACACAGTGTGTACCACATTTTTGAGTTTATTTCTTCATGAACCGAAAAAAAAATTGAGTCCCCTTTATATACAGTTTTGACTGTATTTAGAATATTTAAAATCTAAAAGTATGGGCCTTTAAACGAAGTTCTTCATTTTTAGAAGACAATATCACTAATATTTTTGAAAAGTATGATTTTGAATTTTTAAATATACAAATATAATAACATTATAACTTATGTCTGTAAAAAGCAATGATTTTCTCCTTAACAATAAGAATAAACATCTATTAGGAACCAGTCTATAATCAATCTACTTTTTTTTCATCCAACAGATCTGTTGACACGATCCATTGACACGTTAATTTGATGGCAGCACCTAAATTAATGACATAACAGAAACCAAATGACAATTATTTCCTGATAACTATAAAACTAGGCTTAACTCAAAAACTTAATTCAATACAATGTCATAGTATCAGAGCTACAGAGTAGTACTAGTACAACAGGTAATTGATTTGAACGATCGTCAACACTACATTGGGTGTTGAAGAATCGGCTGGCAAATTTCTTAAAATTGTATTATTTCTCTTAATCAGCTACTTAAGTATCGACAAGAAGATATAGAAGTATATTAAAGTCTACAGGACATCAGATGCCTCTGTTTGAGTATGTCCTTTATAAATATACCGTCGATGATATTTCTTTAAGGAAAATTATTCCTTAGAAAGATCATCCCAGAGTTAAACTTTTATACAGTTTTGAGTTAGGGGTAAGGGTTATGGTTATGGTGTTTAACGCCACTTTCAACAATTTTTCAGCTATATAGTGCCAGTTAGTTTTATTGGTGGAGGAGACTGGAGTACCTAGAGAAAACCACTGACCTGTCACAAGTCACTGACAAACTTTATCACATAATGTTGTATCGAGTACACCTCCCCAAACAGTGTTTCGAACTCACAACTTAAGTGGTAATAGGCACTGATTACACAGGTAGCTGTAAATCCAACTACCATACGATCATGACCATGATGGCCCCCTAAGGATTAATTTGATTTCATGTGTTTATTTTATTGATCAAACATGACTTGATTTTGAGCTTACCTGATGAAGGCTTTACAAGAAACGTGTCATGTGCACTAAATATTTTATCTACGTTGATATAGGGGGAAAAAACAACACCTAAATGTTATATCTACGTTGATATAGGGGAAAAAAA
>MJUT01004237.1:29937-55808 GCA_002080005.1 Gigantidas platifrons | reverse complement strand
AAAAAAACAACACCTAAATGTTATATCTACGTTGATATAGGGGAAAAAAACAACATCTAAATGTTATATCTACGTTGCTATAGGGGAAAAAAACAACACCTAAATGTTATATCTACGTTGATATAGGGGAAAAAAACAACACCTAAATGTTATATCTACGTTGATATAGGGGAAAAAAAACAACACCTAAATGTTATATCTACGTTGATATAGGGGAAAAAAACAACACCTAAATGTTATATCTACGTTGATATAGGAGAAAAAAAAAAACACCTAAATGTTATATCTACGTTGATATAGGGAAAAAAAAACAACACCTAAATGTTATATCTACGTTGATATAGGAGAAAAAAAACAACACCTAAATAATTATGGTTCAACAGAAGTTATTGATGCAATTTTATGCATAAAAAAAACTTAATTTTCATCATCAGTAAATTTTGAAAAATAAGTGAAAAATTCCATAAAAACCTTGAATAAATGTTCAACGAGTCATTATCATGTAACCAAGGTTACATTTGAATACAAATAAAAACAGCATGCAGGTGAGGTGATGCTGTCACCACTGAATTTCAAGGGAACAATGGACAAAGGATATACACCAAATGATGGCGAAAGCTCATATGACCCTTTGAGTCAAGTGTGCTAAAAATAGGAAACAATATTTCATGTTTATACAAGCTACATCAAAATGTCCTATAATTATTTGGGTCAAGTCCTTTCAAAATAGGGACCCGGGTGGCTCAATGAGTTAGGTAGTTGGGTTACCTAACAACTCGCACCTATCACCAATACGGCATGGGTACGTGCTCAGCTTTGTAAATAACGAAAAAGGGTGCACTCGACTCACAGCTGCAAGTGATAAAGTTTACCAGTTGCTTGCCCATGGTTGGTGGTTTTCTCCGAGTACACCGGTTTCTTCCATCACTAAAACTGGTCGCCATGATATAGCTGAAATATTGCTGAAAGTGGCATTAAACACAAAACTAGAGGCTCAGGTGAGCCTGTATCGCTCACCTGACATAACTAAGTCCTCTTAAGAATGTCTGCATGCCGAATACAACTAAGTTACTATTCAAATCCCATAGAGTTCTATGTTAAAACTATGTCTGCTCATGGCAGCCATCTTGGATGGAGGTCGTGGTCATCGGACACAATTTTAAAAGTATACTACCCAAGGACCATCCATGCCATGTTTGCTTTAAATTGACTGACTGATTTCAGAGCAGAAGACTTTTAAACAAATTTCCAATAGGGTCCTATGTTAAAACTAAGTCGAGTCATGGTGGCCATCTTGAATTTCCGATCAGCAAATGATTCACAATTTAGTACAGGACCACCCAATGATCATTCCTGTAAAGTCACAATTCAATTGGCTTAGTGGTTTCTAACAAGAACATTTTTAAAATTTCGACCAATCAGAACACATTATGGGCCCTGGCAGCTATGTTGGATTTCCGATCTGCACCAAAAACAAAAATCTTGTATATGACCATCTAATGAACATTGCTGCCAAGTTTGGTTCAAATCTGTTTCGTGGTTTCAGAAAAAAAGATGAAAATGTGAAATTTCCATAGGGTCCAATGTTAAACTAAGTCGAGTCATTGCGGCCATCTTGAATTTCCAATCAGCAAACGATTCATAAATTTAGTACAGGATCACCCAATGATCATTCCTGTCAAGTCACAATTCAATTGGCTTAGTGGTTTCTAACAAGAAGATTTTTAAAATTTCGACCAATCAGAACACATTATGAGCCCTGGCAGCCATGTTGGATTTCCGATCAGCGCCAAAAACAAAAACCTTGTATATGACATTTCTGCCAAGTTTGGTTCAAATCTGTTGCGTGGTTTCTGAGAAGAAGATCTTTGATTGTTTTTCCCATAGGGTTCTATGTTAAACTATGTTCCGCGGTGGCGGCCATCTTGGATTTCTGATCGGCATGAAAATTACAAATTTGGTAGAGGACCATCCAAGGAACATTCATATCCAGTTACAGTTCCATTGGCCATGTAGTTTCTGACAAGAACATCTTTGAAATTTCACCCAATAAGAATGCATATTTATGGCCCTGGTGGCCATGTTGGATTTCAGATCAGAACCAAATGAACAAACCTGATAGAGAATCACCCAATAAACATTCCTGCCAAGCTTGGTTTCAATTGGTCAAGTGGTTTCAGAGAAGAAGATTGAAGTTAATATACGACGACGCCGACGATGGACGCAAAGTGATGACAATAGCTCACATGGTCCTTTGGACCAGGTGAGCTAAAAATATATAACAAGATGTTGCACGCTACGCCGTGCTAAGAATACCCCCACTCAAAAATTCTAAGTCACACGGTAAACAGGAAGTAGATGTGCAGTAAATCTGGAAAGGGGAGACACGGTACAAGTCACCGTGCCAAAGCCACATATCAAATATAAAGTCATTTCTTCCAGTAGAAGCTGAGATATCTGCTACGAAAGTTATATAAAGTCATTTCTTCCAGTAGAAGCTGAGATATCTGCTACGAAAGTTTTCATTGCGGCAAACATGAAAAATTCAAAAATAAAATAATTTCTTCCAGTAGCAGCTGAGACATCTTTAACGAAAGTGTGAACGGACGGACAAATGGTCGGACGGACTAACGGATGGACGGACAAGGTGATTGCAATATAGCCCCCTCTCTACGAGTGGGGGGATAAAAATAGTGGAGACACCATTTCATGCTTATACAATCCAATAAATATCTTGTGTACTTTGTGTATAAATAAAATTAATTAATACTGGTTATTTGTTATTGTTTTTCTGACATAATATCAGACGTTCAGACATGTTTGACATTTAATCTAATTTAGTATGTATCAGAAACAGAACATCTTTATATCGGCAATTCAAATTGTTACAGGATTAGGGTCACAGGTTTCTGAGCCTCGAGGATTCAGAATGTGGGTGTTTAATTCCATTTTCAAAAACATTTAAGTGATATCGAGGCTGTTTTCGTTTTATCAGTGGAACAAACAGATTACCACGAGAAAACCAACAAAATAGCACAAGGCAATAACAAACATTATCATCACATTAAAAATACTTGACCGGAATGGAATTCACAACATTGGTGCTGATAGGTTGAAGTAAAGTACAATCACGGCCATGATGGCCCCCTCTAATTGCTCACATAATTTCGATAAACTACATATTATTATGATTCTAGATTTTCCATTAGCAAGCAATATTTCACAATTGACCGTCCATCACAACAATTCACAAATACAATTAGTGTGAATGTACTTTTCCATCATGAGTGAAATATTTTTGATAATCGAAAATAAAGATTAGTTATGCTGCTTATTATCTAGAATATCACATTGTTTCTGACTCGTAAAATATTAAAAACAAATGGATTAATTGCATTGTTATTTGCAACCAACAAAGGTTTTATAATTGTGACAACATTAGAAAATATGTACCTTGACGTCATGGCAACAAGTTGTTGTTATTTCACCTGTGAAATTTTAGACTTATTTCAATGAAATATTTCGGTATGACATCTCTATAATAGGGATTGCTTTATGTTGTATTTTCTCCATGTTATTAGGCCACCATATATGTTATTTATTGGATATCAATACTGAATTTCATCAGTGGTAAAATATTCTTGTACATTGTAAACGAAGGCTTGCCAAATTTATTATATTTAATAGGTTGATATAAGCGAACATGAACAAAATAAAAACGCAGATATCAAATTTAGTGCATTTCTGGAATAACCTTCATCAGGGACAATCAAAGTCGAAACGTTGGAAAGCCAAAGTTGAAAATCCACCCGCAATTCAGATAAAGTTAAAAGATTATGAAGTGTTTTTAAAGTGATCTTCGTCTTAAGTGCATCGGTTCAGTACAGTGTACGTGATACATTTATTATAGATTTGGACACTAAACATGAACTGACAATAAATTGTAGAACCAAGAATTTCCTTTTAATTTTGTCCTATCTGCAATAGCTTGCACTTTTTGATCTTAATAAAAGGCTAATAATACCACAAATCTTTTGTTAAAAGTTATATCATTATTGGTATAGTGTGATAGATATTTCACTATTTATATATCATTATTGGTATAGTGTGATAGATATTTTACTATTTATATTGCTGGTATTTAACTGTTACATCCCACAACAGTGCGTTCTACTCCCTTTCTATTGAAATATTAATCTTAAAAAAAATATGAGTGCATTTAAGTCATGTCTAAAATCCTTTCTGACATCTATAGAAATGTTTCCTGTCGTCTTTGACAAATCACGTCAACTGAGAGCGCAATTATGCAATTACCCTCAACAATATTTTCTAAGAACAATTAAATAAATATGCAGTGTTACTGACACTGATATTGAAATTAGAATATAAGCAATTACATTATTCTATGAATTAGCATTTTGCTCTCGTTTTCAGATACATCTTTAAGGTGAAAAAATAAGACCATTTCTTATTCATGAACAATTTAGTTATATTTATATTAGTATCATAATAAACGCTAGAGAAAGTAACAAATCAAGAGGCAAAGACAACTTTAGAATGAAAATAAACGAACCAAAACACACAACACACAACACAGAAAACTCAAATTATGAGCAGCATGGATCCCATCAAAATACCGGGAGTAAAGGAAAGAAAAAAAGTATATAGAAGAGACAAAATTTGTGTATATTGCATAATGGTCAACCAGTTCATGATGACGACCACATCATTTTTTCAGCGATGACTTCGACCTAGGAGCAATGTAGCCTTGCTTTGAGTAGCTTTTGTGACAGCAGCAGATCTCTGTCCAGAAAATTACTGAACATGCTAGTGATGAAATGTAAAATCCATTTACTAGTACTGCTTGAATATTGGTACTGATGAATGGGAATATGACTTCAATTCATTTGTTTTGGTAATCCAAATAATAACTAGTGTTTTAATGCAAAATGGAATATTCATATTCACAGTAACACTTTCAATAAGAAGCCTCTTCTCTTTCTAGGGATCCGGGTGGCTCAATGAGTTAGGTCGTTGGATCTAACAGCTCATACAAGCCTATCACCAATACGGCGTGGGTTCGCGCCCAGTTTTGTAAATAACAAAAAAGGGTGCACTCGACTCGCAGCTGCAAATGATAAAGTTGACCAGTTGCTTGCCCATGGTCGGTGGTTCTCTCCGGGTACTCCGGCTTCCTCCACCACTAAAACTGGTCGCCATGATATAGCTGAAATACTGCTGAAAGTGGCATTAAAACACAAAAAATCAATCAAATCAAATCAATCTTCTCTTTCTTCATGCTTAATTTTCTTTAAAAGTCTTCTTTCTCATAAACAGACTTACATTGTGTTGTGATTTTGTGAAAATCTAGGCTTAAGTCGCTATCCCCTCATACTCTTCTCAGAACATGTTGGTTATAAATCGGTGGTGCAGAGTTAAATCTACTAAGTGATGAAGAATTCAGTTAGTTTATGTCTATGAGTGGCGACAAAAAATAAACAGAATACAACAGATGTATGCCCAAAGAACAATAAAATACATAATAAATCTTAAATGCATGTTACATACATCAAAATCATATCTAACACCCATTTACACCCACTAACAAAAACTCATGCCATAAAAAGAATAGTCTAGTTTAATGATTGAATGCCTCAAACTCGTCATCCGTTCCTCAACCTTTCAAAATGTATGCCGCCAATTTATTTAACCAGACAGCCTGTTACAATATGATTATGTAAGTATATTAGAAATATTAATATGTCTGATAGAAAAATAAATACATTTACATAACAATTGTACTATTAGACAGAGAGTACATTTATTTGTATTCTAAATTAATGAGTAATACTTTCATCATGTACGTTATGTCATTGACAAATTTCTATTAATACTTCTATCATGTATGTTATGTCATTGACAAATTTCTATTAATACTTCTATCATGTACGTTATGTCATTGACAAATTTCTATATTCTCCTCCAAATGATTGGAGCACATCTCTTAAATAAAAACGGCAAAAAGACACAGAAAACTTATGATTGAGCAACACAATCCCTGCTAAAAGCTGGGGGTAAACACAGGTGCTCCAGAAGGATTAACACAGTCCCTACCACTGGGGGTAAACACAGGTGCTCCAGAAGGATTAACACTATCCCTACTGCTGGGGGTAAACACATGTGCTCCAGAAGGATTAACACTATCCCTACTGCTTGGGGTAAACACAGGTGCTCCAGAAGGATTAACACAGTCCCTACCACTGGGGGTAAACACAGGTGCTCCAGAAGGATCAACACAATCCCTACTGCTGGGGGTAAACACAGGTGCTCCTGAAGGATTAACACAATCCCTACCACTAGTGGTAAACACATGTGTTCCAGAAGGATTAACACAATCCCTACTGCTGGAGGTAAACACAGGTGCTCCAGAAGGATTAACACTATCCCTACTGCTGGGGGTAAACACAGGTGCTCCAGAAGGATTAACACAATCCCTACCACTAGTGGTAAACACAGGTGCTCCAAAAGGATTAACACAATCCCTGCTGCTGGGGGTAAACACAGGTGCTCCAGAAGGATTAACACTATCCCTACTGCTGGGGGTAAACACAGGTGCTCCAGAAGGATTAACACTATCCCTACTACTGGGGGTAAACACAGGTGCTCCTGAAGGATTAACACAATCCCTACTGCTTGGGGTAAACACAGGTGCCCCAGAAGGATTAATACAATCCCTTCTGCTGGGGGTAAACACAGGTGCTCCAGAAGGATTAACACAATCCCTACTGCTGGGGGTAAATACAGGTGCCCCAGAAGGATTAACACAATCCCTACTAAAAGCTGGGGGTAAACACAGGTGCTCCAGAAGGATTAACACAATCCCTACTAAAAGCTGGGGGTAAACATAGGTGCTCCAGAAGGATTAACACAATCCCTACTGCTGGGGGTAAACACAGGTGCTCCAGAAGGATTAACACAATCCCTACTGCTGGGGGTAAATACAGATGCTCCAGAAGGATTAACACAATCCCTACTGCTGGGGGTAAACACAGGTGCTCCAGAAGGATTGACACAATCCCTACTGCTTGGGGTAAACACAGGTGCTCCAGAAGGATTAACACAATCCCTACTGCTTGGGGTAAACACAAGTGGTCCAGAAGGATTAACAGTTTCTGCTCCATTGAAAATCCATCTATAAATGCAGGTAAGACTTTTTAGCCAAGTTGTTTCTGAAAATTATCATTTAATTAATAAATGATCAACTGGTTTTAATCTTCAATTCTGATTATCATATAAAGGTAAATTTCTATAAACATTTGAGTATTAATTGCTAAAGTCTAGTTTTAATCATATCAAGGAAACGAAAAGTCTGTAATTTTTTAATATACATTTTCTCAATCTGGAAGCTGTTCAGTATATCTAGACTTAGATTTTAACACTACATAACTGACAAAGTGAATATGAGCTGGACAGCAAATTATTTTATAATATGACAAAAACATTCACCCACACGCATTTTTTTTCTGGTTATAATGACACAGAAGAGGATATTTTCCCCAAAGCTAGATCCTCAAATTCGAATTCTGCATTTCTATATAATAAACGCTAGTCAGAGAGCGAATAATTGTATGTAGAATATGCCTTCATGTAAATATCTAGACATGAAATAAACTATTTTATTATGAACAAAGTTTACCATTTTAGAGAAAAAACACAAAAAAAACAAAAAAAAGCAAAACAAAAAACAAAACAAAATAACGTCTGCTAGCATTTTCCATACTTGCAATTTTACCAATAAATGAATTTTTACCACAACAGCGGAAGTAGAGCCTTTAAATGCTACCAGCATTTATTTTCTTGTATATAGATTAAGATTGGTACCACCTGATCATGTGATAATTAAATTGTTCTTCACAGATATGCTATAATCAAACGGACTTCTGACACAGGCATAACAAGTGCCCGCCACAATAAGGTGGCACATTTTGCTGCTCATTGATTACGGTAACTATCAGCTAAAACTAAATCAATATAAATCGACAAAGACAAAATGTAAGCAGGAAAAAACAACAAACATCATGTAGCGCCTCAAGTACACATATATGTATGTAATTTCATGTCATTACATCACCAGATGAAAAATGCTCCAGTTGATATCAAAATGCATTGCTGCTGTTGTTTTCATGTAAAAAAGGGAAGTACTTTTTGCGAAATCCCCTCCCTTTGACATACTATCCGAATTGCATTTTTTGGGGTATTTTTTGAACTTAATGGTTATTTACCTTTCTATTAATGACAAGAGCATGATATTAATGACAAATTCATTATATTGGACATATCAAATGATGTTCGGTTTTTCTTTACCTCCGTAGGAGGGTTTTTGTCTTGTTTACGTTATTTGTGTTGTTAGGATAGAGTGGTGTACATGTCCAACACATATTGTGTTGTGTTTTTGTTTTGTATTTCTTCGTCTTTTGCATCTACGTTGCCAGTTTCTCTGGATTGTCCATATTTTATTACCCCTTCGGTGTTCTTCAACGTTTATTCAGAACAGGATACCCACTATTGAGAGAAATTTGCAAAATAAATGAAATAGACAAATGCTAGGCTAGTCATGTACTTTTAAATTCGTATGACAAGAATTCGTCTCATTTCGCTTACGTTATGACATTCATAATCCAATACCAGAAATAACACGAGAGAAACTGTTCAATCATGCATTGGTAAAGATAATTATAAAGCTGAAACAATCCAATACGATCTTTATTTTGCTCTCTTTACACTATTCTGATAGATATCTATCAAGTTCATTCAAGATACTTAGTAAAGTAAGCAGACGACGTTACACCATCAGACAAAACAGAAACAAAATAAATGGCATTATACAAGATCACATCTGGGGATGTAAGTTGATTTAACATGTCATCCTAATAAAGATTTTGTTTACGATGATCTAAATTTCAATTACGTCTCGACTGCTTCTGAAAATAGACGAGACATAGCAAAGTACCCTTTATTAAATTCATTCTCCAATACATTACGTAAAACGGATAGCTTCGGACTTTTAAGTACTCTTAAGGGATAAAATGCAGCCGAAAATGATGTAATCTGTTAAAATGTCATACAGAATAAAATGAGTGATTGTTGTTTAACACCAAGTGACCAAGTTTCCAGCGACATCATGGCCAGAACAAGTCAGACTTTGACAAGATGATGACGATGATGTCCACTTTGAACTAGAACAACAACCTTACAGAATAAGTGATTAACGATGTTTTTTAAAACGAGAGGACTTTTCTCAGTCATCTCTCATCGAAGGGCTAAGCCCTGAGATGAGAGATGACTGAGAAATGTCCTCGAGTTTTAAAAAACATCTTTAATTATTTTATCGCTATTTTGTATTCATAATTAAATAATTTTTGTTGAGATACTGACATTTTTTTTAAACACAATTAATATTTTATATCGTTAATCACTTAATTATGAAGAATTTGGTAATGTGACGTCATTATAACGTCATATTAGAAAACAAGATACTACTACGTGCGTCCTTGACTACACTTAGCGATTAGCGATAATTGGAATCATCTCATGCGCTTACGTGATATGAAATATATCGGTTTTAAACATCAAAGGGAAAATAAACAAAATAGCGATAAAGATTTTTATAGTGCTAGCTCACTATAACAACATTCCACGGGTAGACTTGTCACTCCTCAGACATATTATCTTGAGACAGAGCCAGCCAGTTTTTGCTCTTACTCCTTATTGGTGCGAGCTTAGGAAAGAAGCAGCATATATAAATTTCAGTCTGTGATGTAACCCGACCAGAGGAGAGCTACTAGTAGCCTCTGGCTGTATGTAATCCTCATGAAATAAATAAAGAATTAAATTAGCCTGACCAATACAGTTGTCATAGAATGGCCATTTTATCTTACAAAATGTCCGACAAATGACACTTCCAATTTATTTTTTTATTAAAAAAGATATCCCAGTACTAAATTTTTTCAAAAAATTATTCATGACCGGTTAACATGGATCTGATTACATCATTACTTAACAATATTTTCTCAAGTTCACATATATGCTATAAATTGAATTCATTCCACATTCAATGCCATTTTAGTATTCAATTTCCAGGTCACATTATTTCATTAATTCTTTTAAATATTATTGCCTATGCATATTTGCAATAAAAAGCCTGTGCAATAAATAAAATATCTACTTGGGTGCTATCTTATTAAGCTTCTAGACATAATAATTAGATTTCTATAAATTTAACAATCATCTTTTAAAGATCTGCTGTAATCTAACTTTCAATTTTCAAGTGTATACACATGTAGGTAAACCAATAAAAAAAATTGTTTTCTTTCAAATAGCAGGGGGAAAAAACTGCATGCAAAAAAACTGAAAATAGAAAAAAAAATTGGTCTTGGAATTTTTCAGTAGAGTGTGGTTCTGATTGATTAGTCACAATAGAGCAAACCAAATTATTTGTTTTACATTGTGGTATTTTTTTTTCATTTGATTACAAATGACCTTATATACTACTTAAAAGTACTTAGGAAAGGTCTTCTGCTACAAGGTCATGATATTCTAGACATGGGAGCAACAATTTAACCTTGGTAAAGTGGTTAATGGATTCCAATTCCTTCCCTCTTATTTGCTTGCTAAACAAATAAAAAATCATACAATGCAATTTTATACAAAACACTTTCACGTAATTGTCATAACAGTATATACTTTCACGTAATTGTTATAACAGTATACTTTCACGTAATTGTCATAACAGTATATACTTTCACGTAATTGTCATAACAGTATACTTTCACGTAATTGTTATAACAGTATACTTTCACGTAATTGTCATAACAGTATATACTTTCACGTAATTGTCATAACAGTATACTTTCACGTAATTGTCATAACAGTATACTTTCACAGACCATTAGGCTTGCTTACATATATAGTTATAAAAATGTCCGCTACATATATACCGATCTTACTTTATTCTTTGGAAAGCGATAACCAGGATTCTATAGATAATTAGCAAAGTAAAACCCTGTCTTATACGACCTCTATACGGTCTTGCACATCTTTTACGATCTCTATATCGTAATGTGTGTCTGACATTTATCTAACTAGTTGTAATCACATACTTATAGGAATATTACCCTACCAAAAGACATCAACCACACAATCAAGTAATAAATTATCTTACAAAACATCAACTTGTAGACATTTCACCAAGATAAAAACGTGTTGCTTATCTCTGTAATGATGTGTCTAGCAACCAGAAATATATATAAGCTCCATGATGAAAGCAGAACTATGGACTATATTCAATTAATATTTCCTGATGTAATTGCCTATTATTGACTATAATTGATGGGACTCAGTCTGCTTACATAAGAAACCACGAACAATTTGTGTGTTAACTGAATTTGAATGATAGTAGTAGGGGTAATTTCACGACTGTATTTCAGAATCTGAAAGATCGTCATTTATTTTCCATCTAAAACCTACTCTGTCATACTTTTTCACCATCACATTCTTTTGGAATTAAAAGTTTAATTAATATCATTATCATTTTTATTTTTGTTATTATTTTCTTATTTTTCTTTATTATTGCTAATACTTTTAAGAATACATTGTTAAAAAATGGAAGAATATGTTAATAGGACACAGATGCCCACGCCTCCAGCTGAAGTAAAGTTAAAACAGGTATTTTTCCGGAAATCAAGGGGCATAACTACAGGCGCTATGTCTTTCCGCTATGGTTGTGCTGACGGTAATTTAAGTTATTGAGCGGAAACCAAATATGGGACGTATGGACATACGGACGGACGGACAGTGGTAAAACTTAATGCCCAAGATGCCTAATGGCATGAGTGTAAAAATAGTAGCAGAATAAACAATATCATATACTTTATATTAGCCTCAGAAATTCATAAGAAATTACCTTTTGACGCGCAAACACTTTTTTTTTATCAAATAATATATAAATCAATGCAAAATAGAAATCGTTAAAAATATATATGTATAAAATCAATCAGATGTATTTACTTAACACTACTGAAATTGTGGTTTACAAATTACAACTAATTACAGTTTAACTTCGGTAGCTCAAACTTGGGGGGACCATTAAAATATATTCGACCTATCGGAAGTTCGAGCCACCGAAGATTGATAGATCAAAAATGCTTCAATGTCGTACCAACCCTGTTTCTCAGTTTGAAAATTATTGAAAACCTGTTTCCATACAACTACATGTGTATGATTCAAATTGTTACGATATGTGTATCTGAATAAAATGTATTTTCTGTTATCATGGTTGTATTATGTGTTGTTTTTTTAAATTACAGCCTTTAATAGTAACTCACAATCAGATCAACAACAGTATGTGCCAAATGCAGTCGGACCTATGGTCCTGACTAACATTATGGGACATCGGTCCGCCGTTTTGGTCGTCATTACCGGTCCGATTGTTCGATAAACATTACAGCAAAATCGATGATGACGATCTGGTGCAGACCTGATTTTACGAAAAAGCGGAAATCGGCAAAATTTGAAGTATTGAATATACTATAAATAAGGAATCGTAACTGTAAAACGGTAAAATCTGAGAGAGAAAAAAGCGGAATTCCGCTTTAAAGCGGACGAAAATTAGGTCTGCTGGTGGAGGGAGAAATTCTAGAACAAATAGAACAGTTATTTGACTATTCAGACAAAGATGTTGATGAATTTTGTGAGGACTATGATGGAGAGGAGAACTACAAGGAGGCAGTTTTCTTCTTCACCTGTGATTGATTTAGAATCTTTATTTTCGTACAACTGAAATAAAAAAAAAATAACTATTCCCTCACATAATATCCATTTTTTTTTCTGCCAGACAAAGCCTACAAGACTGTCTGAACGAATGTCCGACAGGTTGGAACAGACTGCAACAAGGTCACAATTGATGATGATTACACATTTATGAAATGTAGCGGAACGAACTTACTAGAAACAAAACAATTTTTTTTAAATGTAGGTCTATAGTATCATGCCGACACAAGAACAAATAATAAATAACTGCTCAACTTTTAAACATGATGATATTTCTTAAAATGTTTTACAGCTTGTGTCATTACTGAAAAATGAAAACATGTTTCTCTTTCATTTTAATTCTTCAAAGAATCGAAAAAACTTTTGATTGCTTTTTAATGTTCGCCAAAATTTTTGGGTATGGCAACAAAATATTTTTCAATTAAAGTTCACTGAATTTAATGACTAATTAACACAAAGTATGAAACGCTTATTCCTCCATCGGTAATCACTAATTAGTAAACAAGTATCTGTCGGTAATCTGACAATTGAATTATCACCCCTTGTTGTAAGCACATTCAACCATAACATACACCTGTCCATTAAATTGTGATATGCGTGTTTGCCATGGTAAAATTCATGATTTTATTATCGACAGGATATTTTGCTGAGTTCAACTGTTCGAGGCATCAACGTTCAAGCGAAAGGGGTATCTTTTATTTAGAAATATAAGGAAAATTGACGGGACTTTCACATCAGTTCAAGCCATCCATGGTGCTCGATCGATCCGAGTTCGACCTACCGAAATTTGACTGTACATATAAATAATACAAACCCTTTAATTTCTCAAACAAAGAATTTCGAACCCTTAAGGGTCAAGGAGAAAACTTATCATCTGGGCTACCTAAAATAACATTTTCAGTAGCTCAACAAAAGTTAATATGGCCCAGCAATTGAATTTGCTCAAGAATTTTCTGCTGAGATAATGTCTAGAAATTTTCAGAGGCCATGGCCAAATTTTAGTGGTCTTGGGCCACTGAACCCTTGCTGAATGTTATTTTTTCACTGCAGGTTGTTGTGGAATTCTTCATGCTTAAACTTTTTGTTATTCATTTTCATGTTGGTAATCATTTCTATCTTGGTCGTTCCTTTACCTGAAAAATCACTTCTGTCTTGTGTTCTAACTATGTGGTCATGATTTCAACAATAGTATTCAATATTTAGCAATTTAGTATAAAAATGTTTTATATACAAGGTATGTACAAGTTTGTAAATATCATAACCAAAGATATATATAATATATGCATATTTGATTGTGATATGTCAGTTTATCGGCAAATTGGACATTTTCCCTTTGATGTGTGCCGCTGATCAAGTCTGGATCACTGAACTGACCTTGATCCACAAAAATATTAGGTCAGTAAGTAACTCGCATGCACAAGTTTATCAATCAATCTGACGTAAAACACATTATGACGTCACCGATAAAAACAATAAGGTCATTTCTGAATGCCTCAACAGACAATATCACAAATATCGGACATGCTGAGATTATGTTTGTTGACCTTCAAAATAGCTGCTATTCTATATGTCTTGTTTAATATGTACAAGTAATCGAAAATAGGAAACAACATATTAAGCAGGTAAAAATAAGAAACATCTTTCACTAAAATCATGCAAAAATAAAACGGTAATTCTGATAGTATGTCTTAACAATTAAACAGTTACATCTTTGTGTGATTTTCTTTATGATTTCAAAATGTCTTTTATCTGAACGACTTTCGACACTTCAGTTAAAAATCTTTCTGAAATCACAAAATTATATATACTTATAGCTTTATGGCTGCAAATTAATAGTACAACATAATGATTTCATAATCACGACGTCTGTTTTTTCATAATGTCTGTCAAAATTGTGGTGTAAATAGGAAGTACAAACTGTTTTCTCCATTTTTTCCGTAGCAATCAGCCTGTATTATTCTATAGTAATGGAGTGTTGACTTTAGACGGTCACATAAGTGATTGCAAATCTCATTATCTACTCAACAACAATATCATATCATTAGTTGAATGTAGTGTTCTGAACTAATATCACAGAGAAATAAACCATATCGTAATATATTTTTTGAACTTTCAGAGATCAATAGAGACATTAAAGCCTGTTTACACGATCAAAGTTTTCTTCAAAAACTTGCCATTTTTCAAATTCATGTGCTTTTGTTTACATAGATCTTGATTCGAAAGATGTTTTGATTGGTCAATTTCCATCACAGTTCGTCATGGGTTTCTATTCCATCAAAGTCTGTGAAAGTCCATCAAAATTCTTTAACAAATTTTTGATGCAGGCTTACATGATCAAAGAACTTTGTCAAAAAAAACTTTGACCAAGTTTTTGATAGAAAACTTTAATTCTGTAAACAGGCCTTAAAACAATGGACCAATTCAGCAATACAACTGCACTCTTGTGAAAACATCAAATTTATGATTTTGCCACCTGAAAAGAAGCCCAATTGTTAAATTGGAGTATTAAAACTAAGAAAAAAGCAAGAAAACAAACCTCTGAATCTAGGAATACATGGCAGTGTGAAGGTTTTCCATCTCGTCCAGCTCGTCCTATTTCTTGAACGTAACTTTCAAAACTTTTAGGCATATTATAATGGATCACTCCACGAACATTACTCTTGTCCAGGCCCATGCCGAATGCAACTGTTGCCACGACTACTCGCAGTCTCCCCGACATAAATGCATTCTGTACTCTTTTCCTTGCAGCTGCAGACAATCCTGCATGATAACTCTCAGAATCCCAGTAATTATACTGCTTCTTTCCTCCTGCAAAGCAAAGGCATATTATATTCATTTTGAAAACATCGTGGCAATTTCGGTAGTATTTCAGTAAGGTGTTAAGTAAAAAATGAAATACAAAAAAACCACATTATCAGAACATTTCCAAATTCCCAACAGAAAAATCGTAGAAAAAGGCAAATTGATACCCCAAACACAAAAATACATGACTGCTTACTTTAGTAGCTTGGGAGTCACTTCAATAAAATAGTAACAAATAGAATAAAATATTACATACAAGTGCTATCATGGTAACATAATAGCTCCCCCAGTGCCTGATTGACTTTTTTTTCAATTGGTTCGGCTGTTTTTTGTAAACGATAATATGCCATGAAACATCTATCATTCAAATAAATTTTGGGTCTTGTGCAATCAGTGCCTATCACCAATAAAGTTGTAAGTTTGAATCCTGCTCATGGCAAGGTGTACTCGATATAACTTTATGTGATTTCATAATGTCCTATGGTTCAGGCAATCAGATTTTCGAGCAAAATACTTTGTAAATGACCAAAAATTGATTGAAGAGTTTTCAGTTTGGTGCATTTGGATATTCGGCTACAGACACAAGATTAATGCGAAAACAATTACAGAACGATGGGTGGACAAATGATGACCATGACAACAGTCTGTCACAATCTGATGACAATACGGTTCCAGTTTAACTAATACTTCAGATTGTAAATTCAAAATATGTCTAAATTCCAAAATTGTCATTTTGTCTGAAGAAAACAAACTACATGTTTGAAACCTATTTGTTGGACAACTAGAAATATCATGTCAAACACACTATTATAGAAACTAATAATGTTCTGTCAAATATCACCATGTAAATTATTATTGGGTTGTGAAAAAAAAATATTTACAGCCAGTTTTAAGCTACAATTTAAATAAAACAAAACAGGTAGTAATTATTTTTTTGAATGAGTGTCTGCATGCTATTTATCAACATTTACAATTGCTAAAATTATCTTTTGTCAAACAAACAAAAATCAAAATTGTATTTACACCATGAACGTCAAATAGTTAAAAACGTAATTATTCTATTCAATCATTTTACGCATACTGATTGGCATCAAGTAGTTTTTCAGCTATATTTACGACAAGAACAAGTTAACTAGTATTGTTAGTGTTATGGTGTTTAATGCAACTTTCAACAATATTTCAATTATATCGTGGTGGTCAGTTTTACTGGTGGAGGAAACTGGAGTACCCAGAGAAAACCACAGTACTGCCGCAAGTCAATGACAAACTTTATCACATAATGTTGCATCGAGTACACCTCACCATGAGCAGGGTTCGAACTCACAACATAAGTGGTGAAAGACACTGATTGCATAGGTAGTTATAAATCCAACTACCATACGATCACGACCATGACGGCCCATGTTACTAATAAAATACTTATGAAGTAAAAAGGTGTCACTGGGATGCCTATGAACGGATGTTTTAACCCCCCGCAAGGTTGACGGGTAGAGTGGGAAAATTTTGTCTTGCGGTGGGGCAGCAAATGCCACTCCTAACAAACTCCTTATTAGTACTGCTGTGAGTCATCATTCACCTGCAAGGAGCATGGTATTTTTCATGTATGAGGTATTTATGTTCGTCCCATCCTAGGGTTGAGTTGTAATTTTCAAACCACCATGTAGTCATGTAACTTACAAGACGATATTTATTACATATTTGGCACAAAATTAAATTTCATACCGTGCATGGTGCATCATGCATGGTGCATGGTGCATCGTTATTGATTTCATGTTAAAACACCATTAAAATCAATAAATGGACAAAAAATTTCTATTTATAGTCAGAAATTGAATATTATTTACATTAGGAGTAAAACATTATGCCACATTTATATAAATTTTTTTTTTCCACATTGTAACATCTAAAAAAGGACATTTCCAATAAAGTTATGATTTTTTCTTGAAAACAGAAATCCTATGATTTAACTGAGGCAATTAAGATAAAAAAAACAAACAAACAAAAACAAATTGCATAATCTGGAAACATTTTACTTCTGTTGAAACTCGTCATTATCAAAACGTTTTACATATTCTTCAAAGGTTACATTTCTTTTCCATATTTGTCACTGAATCCTTAACAATGTGATCTTTTTGTCTATAACAAAAGATCTCATCTTACATTAGCGTCAATTTCAAGTGCTTTGCAGAAAAAAAAATGAATACTTATGTACATTGCACTTATATATCAATCATTTCTTTAAGTGAATAGCAAGGTGAACCAGTTGACAATGAAAACGTAAGAGGAAAAAAACACAATATAAATTGTCATATCTATTTAGATCGAGTTTTAAGTTTTATTGTTATAAAAGAACGTATGAATTGAGATGTAACGACTAAGAACGACATAAAAAGTTTTATATTTATCATCATAAAAGAACTTATGTACCCAAATGTTATGACTACCAGATTCATTTAAGAATGACGTATGAAGTCTTAAGAGAAGTCGGTGTAAGAGAATGTATAAACTGAGATGTAACGACTAACAGATTCATTTATAAAGAACAACGTTAAAAGTTTTACCTTTTTCATCATAAAAGAACGTATGCACCAAGAAGTTATGGACTACCTGATTCATTTAAGAACGATGCATAAAGAGTTATAAATAATTTTAGATTTATCGTCATAAGAGAATGTATGTACCCAGACATTATGACTACCACATTCATTAAAGAACGACGTTAAAGTTTTATATTTATTGTCATGAAAGAACTCGTTTTAAATATGAACCGAGATTTTGTGACTACTAGATTTTTCTTAAGATCAATGTAAATAGTTTTAGATTTATCGTCATAAAAGAACATGTGAACCGAGATATAATTAAGAAATAAATCATGGAAGCCAGAATGTGCTTTGAGTTTTGACATGGGTTGGCAGATATTAGTATTTTATCCCGAGCCAGAAGTGAGGGATAAAATTTACTAATATCTGCAAACCCATGTTAAAACTCAAAACACATTCTGGCTTCCATGAATTATTTCGATTCTGATATGTCTATGAGTACAAATACGGTAGTATACTTTGATTGGAAGACAGTAATTTATATTTACGTTTGTGGACAATGTCGCACACAATTTATGCTGCCAAATTTGAGAAGAAGATAATTCATCAACATGTACATTTACGACGAGAAAGTCAGTCACATGAACCGGCGCATGTGCTAATGAGATTATACCCAATCGATAAATCGCTCATTTGTTTACAAAACGAAAGAAGGACGTCATGTTAGAATGACTAGTAAATTCACTTAATAACGAAGTAACTATCCCAGATATTCTCAAAATGCTGCAATACAATGAACTACTGCTTTGTATCGTTTAATCATTTATATAAACATCATACCATAAGTCTGCTTTGTATCGTTTAATCATTTATATAAACATCATACCATAAGTCTGCTTTGTATCGTTTAATCATTTATATAAACATCATACCATAAGTCTGCTTTGTATCGTTTAATCATTTATATAAACATCATACCCAGTCTGTCAAGCACTTTTTGGCTTAAAAAAAATAGGAAATCAGGAGGGTTTTTAGTTCAAAATCAGGAGATTATCAGGAATTTTTTTTATATAAAAAGTGATAATACCATACAAAAAACCAAAAAAATGGCCACCTTCCTCCCCTCTAAGTAAGAGCTTTCAGGCCATAATATATAAATTTAAGCATGGTGTTTTTGGTTCCAGATGAAGGTCATTATCAGAATGTCAAAATGTAATTGGCAACCTAACCTCAAATCAATCTAACTTACCTACAAGGTAAACTTGCTTTACACTAAAATAATTTCAACATATTATTATGTTGTTTTTTTATTGTGGGGAAAAAGTTCAAAATCAGGAGTTATCAGGAGTTTATCTAACAAATTCAGGAAAAAATCAGGAACAGCTCAAAATCAGGAAAAATCAGGAAAAATTAGGGAAATCAGGAGTCGCTTGACAGACTGCATACCATAAGTTAAGTTTGGTTTGGTTTTATTGTATTTAATGCCATTTTCAACAATATTTCAGTTATATCGTGGCGGTCAGTTTTTATTGGTGGAGGAAAGCAAGAGTACCCGGAAAAAATCACCAACCTGCCGCAAGTCACTGATAAACTGTATCACATAATGTTGTACACCTCGCCCTGAGCGGGATTCGAACTCACAACATCAGTGGTGATAGGCACTCATACCATAAGATTTTTGCCTAAAGCATGTCGCAAGGAAATATTGGATGGAAAATGGCATCATGTGACCTTAACGATTCCACAGCTACATATTCAGCAACCTACCATATTGAACTTCGACGGCAATAAACCGTGCATAGAATTTCTTTTACTATCGCCAGAAAAACCTAGAGATTTTAATGAAGTTGCTAACTGATTTGCGAAAATGCATGCATTCCGCCGTAATGAATTATGGGATTTATTTTAACTTAATTGAAGGTTAATTTACTATTAACTAATAAACAGTCTAATTGAAGGTCAAGCATACTATTAACTTATTTACAATTAATGATTTAATAGACTATTACATTGATTGATCGATTGATTGATTGATTGATGTTTAACGTCCAGCGAGCAATTTTTCAGCTATATTCAGGACGAGAATAATTTAAATGCCACGGGACTCGAAACAAGGAAATGTGATGGGTAGGGACGGAAACTTTTGCCAGTGCAACAGGTCTCCTATGGACACTGGGTTCTTTAACGTGCGAAGAGGGTGGCAATCTCTCAACACGGGACCTCGGTTTTATTTACGTCTCATCCGAAGGACGGGTTGGTTGTCAATTTATACATCCCGCACAACCGACAGATGCCCCTTCAAGTTGAAGAAGCTCTCGGTCCCATTTATATATCCCGGGGTTCCCACGGGGTTGACCCCTTTTAGAGGACTAGTGCCTCTAGGATGGAGAAACCTTGTGCCTATTCTACCCCCGGCACACCCTATTACATTTTAATTGACTGAATTTAATATACATTTCCGCTACCCAGTCAAAAATTTGAATATTATTTCCATTCTGAGTAAAACATTATCCAACATTTACATAATTGGTTTTTTGTTTACATTGTAACATTTAGAAAAAGACATTTCCAATAAAAAAAATTAAAATTCTAGAAAACAGAAATCCTAATAATTTGATTACCGTAATTACTGGTGCATAATGCGCAGGATTTTGCCCAGATTCTTTATTTTGTAGGAGGGGTGCGCATTATAAACAAGAACAATGTTTTTCACTCTCTCCCAGACCGGGAAATCACATGTCCGCCATGTTTTTTTGTTTACAATTGTCAACATGCAAAGTTAAATATTTCTTAAATTGTTTGGACACTATTCCACAAAATAATTAAGTGCATCTACTATGTTTTAATTATTGAAGAATTAAAACTGTCTAGTGCAGTTTTGTTTTGTACTTGTAAATAAAATATAAATATATCTTCAACTATCAACTGCGTTAATATACGTTCAGATCCGGAATTTAAACTTATATTTACCGATGCTGTACTAGATTTAGAATCCATTACACATCCGGATAATAAAACATCATATGAAAACACCAATAAAACCCAAAACATTTCATATTTTGCAACTTTATTGAAGATGAAAAGAGATAAATGGTTCTTAAATTCTACCAGCAAATGAAACATGCTCAAAGGACTGAAAAATATATACGATTGATATTTAATTCTTACATTTCCGACGACGATTTTTTTTTAAAGTCCATGCGCATTATAGACACGAAATAGTTTTTTTCTGGATATTTTCAAGTCCATGAAGGGGTGCGCATTATGCAACCCTAATTACGGTAAAGCAATTAAGATAAGAAAAAATAATTTGCATAATCCGAAAACATTTCAATTGTCTGGAAACTTGTCATTATCAAAACGATTTACATCTTCTTGAAAGGTTGCCTTTCTATTCAATATTCGTCATAGAATCCTTAACAATGTGATTTTTTTGTCTTTTACAAAAGGTCGTTTCATACGTCAATGTCAATTTCAAACACTTTGTGAAATAGATGAATACTTATGCATATATATATATATATCATTTCTTTATGTGAATGGCAATATCAACTAGGTGACAATGAAAGCATAAGAGGAAATAAAACTATATATATTGTCATATCTATTTAGATGAGATTTAATTTTATCATTATAGGAGAACATATGAATCGAGAGTTAAGACTAACAGATTCATTTATCAAAAACGACATAAAAAGTTTATTTTTATCGCCATAAAAGAATGTATGTACCTAGATGTTACGAAAACCAGATTTATTTAAGAACAATGTACATGTATAAAGTTTTAATTTTATTAGTATAAGAGAACTATGAACTGAGATGTAACGACTAACAGATTTGTTTAAGAACGACTTATATTTTTCGTCATAAAAACATATGTACCCAGACGTTACAACAACCAGATTCATTTAAGAACAACGAAAATGTTTTATAGTGATCATCATAAAAGAACTATGAACCGATATGTAGTGACTACTAAACTTTTCTTAAGAATGATGTAATTAGGTTTAGATTTATTGTCTTAACAGAACGTATGAAGCGAGATGTTATTAAATTCATTTAAGAATGAAGTAACTATCCCAGATATTCTTACAATGTCACAATACATTCAACCACTGCTTTGTGTCATTTACTCATTTTTAACAACATCTACAGAAGTATTGGTTAACACTACAAAATCAAAAACAACTATTCTTCCTTTTTTTGTTGTTGTTCAGACGAAAACTAAGCAACTTCTAGCACTTTAAAATAGTTCAATAGGTGTATACATATGGACCAGAATACCTGATATAGCCAGCATTGATACAACTGAGTTCACACAATTTAACTGACATTTATTTGAGCCATGATGATTTAATTGACAAACCATCTGAACCATAATTATTTAGTTGACATCTTTTTGAATCATGATCATTTAACTGAACTTTAGATGACTTTTATTTGAACCATCCTCATTTACATAACATATATTTGAAAACATGATTATTTAATTGACATCTATTTGAACCATTATTATAAGAATTTGAAGAATAATTGTCAGAAATGTTAACTAGAGGCTCAGTGGGCTGAGCCTGTGTTGCTCACCTTTCATTCTGCTTTGAGGAAACTTAATACAGAACCTTCCATACATGTAGATGCTTCCTACCAAGTTTCGGTTCATATGGCTAAGCAGTTTCAAACGAGAAGATTTTTTTAGAAAACAACCAATCAGAAACAAGAATTGCATGTGGTGGCTATGTTTGCTAAATCTTATTGAAAACTAGGAAGCATGGCTATCTCCAAACACATTACCCACCAGTACATGATCAGGCTTTCTGTATTATAATATGAGTTTAATGTTAAAAAGACATTTTTGTATCAATGTTTAAAACTTTATCAATTCTAAAAACATAACATTATAGCTATATGTAATCCCACATACTGAAAATATAAATGCAGCTGAATTTTTTTTAATTGCAGTATGGTGTACCTTGCTCATTTAACTTTTCTCAATGCTGTCTTATACCTTTGTCATAAGACATGACAAATAAAATTGACAATAAGTAATTTTTAATTCGTTTTTTCAATCAATAAAAATTTTAATAAACAAGTTGTTTGCGACTTTCAGCTATATAAATTTGTCACCGACTTATTTTTCAAAAACCTTGACTGTAAGGAAAGGTTTAATCTGATTTCATACCAAGCTGACATTTTATTGATTGTTTAGAGAATTTTGTTTTCATGCCAAGCAATTCGAAAATTGAATTCGACAAATTGCCAACAAGGTCTAAAAGTCAGCTGTACTTATCTTCCCTTTATTGAATCTTCACATTGTTGAGTTTGTATGATATTTTGGTAGACTATTAGCTCAATAAACATAGAAAAACATCTCATTTATGTCTTAATCACTTCCTTTTTTAACACATACATCTACTTCATAGTAAATATATTAAATTTAAAGTCAATAGCATGAATTGTATGATCCTTGTCTCAAATGATTACACCAGAATACATATATTAAACACTTATATTGTTTATAATGTTATATACACCCACAAAAAGAGAGGGGCAATCATGGTCATGATCAGTCTATCAAACATTACACTTAGACACAAATCAAAGCAAAGGAACAAACAGCTTGTAGTAAGAAAGGATATGAATGTAAATGAACATGAGAGACCATACATGTGATAGAGTTGCTATGCTACAACTGGAGATTTGCAAATTTTTGGCTGGAGATTTGGTCTCATAACTGGAGATTTTTTATCGACGTATTTGATGCGTGTTTTTATTGTTTATTGATGTTTTCCTTTTGTTTGTTTCAGTATTGAACCAACTGCATCCCACTTCAATATGTATTGTTTACATTTCTGTCTTAAGTAGTGTTTCATATGATGAATGAAGGATAAAAACTTTATTTATAATTTATTCATAATCATAAGGTTATAACAAAGCAATAAGAATGAAGGCAGAATGTTCTGAACAATAAAGTCATAGATCACTAAAATTAAAAAGTCACTATTCATCACATGTAGTCACAGAATTTACCCTTAAAAAGTCAGATATAACAGTGTTCACCAAAAACTTTTTTAACCACTAGACATCTTGGCCAGTGACTTGATAAAGTTACTAGACCGAATCAGTGTACACTAGACCGAAGATATTTTTACCAGAAAAAGAAGAAACAAATTTTCATTGTTTAATTTTATGCATGCATTTGGATGGTGTCTATTCTAAAGTTGTTAGATCCTGTAACAAACTTCCCATCCCCAGTTTTGTTCTTAAACTGTTTTTCGCAGTATGTAAAATACATCATTTGTTCATGTTCGTGTAAATGGTCATGTAAATGATGGATAAGACTATTTTTTATTATGGCTCTTTGATTTTAGGATTGTAAATTTTGTAAATAATTTTATTTTGCAAATATCTTTTACTTTTTAATACCTGAAGTAATACCTTTTTAATTATAATGACCCTGTTAGNCACGGTTTACCTGTAAAGGTGTCAAACAGATCAATAACCGGATATCATTCATATCTCTCTGTGTTTTTCGTCAGCGCGGGGGTTCCAAATGGGGAATTTACAGAAATATTGATCGCAAAATGTACATTGTAGGGCAAGATTTTGTTTGTACTTGATTTTTTTCAAGGGCGGAAGATTTTGAAAGTTGACGGGAGAGACGGAAGGGACCCTCAAAATTGGGAGAATAATGCTCCGGCCGGAAGGTTCACATGTATGAGAGACTATCCAACATTACACTTAGACACAAATCAAAGTACAGGAACAGTTTGTAGTAAGAAAGGATATGGATGTAAATGAACATGAGAGACTATCTAACATTACACTTAGACACAAATTAAAGTACAGGAACAGCTTGTAGCAAGAAAAGATAAGGATGTAAATGAACATGAGAGACTATCTAACATTACACTTAGACACAAATTAAAGTAAAGGAACAGCTTGTAGTAAGAAAGGATATGGATGTAAATGAACATGAGAGACTATCAAACATTACACTTAGACACAAATCAAAATACAGGAACAGCTTGTAGTAAGAAAGGATATGGATGTAAATGAACATGAGAGATTATCTAGCATTACACTTAGACACAAATCAAAATACAGGAACAGCTTGTAGTAAGACAGGATATGGATGTAAATGAACATGAGAGAATATCCAACATTACAATTAGACACAAATCAAAGCAAAGGAACAACTTGTAGTAATAAAGGATATGGATGTAAATGAACATAAGAGACTATCTAACATTACACTTAGACATAAATTAAAGCAAAGGAACAGTTTGTAGTAATAAAGGATATGGATGTAAATGAACATAAGAGACTATCTAACATTACACTTAGACACAAATTAAATTAAAGGAACAGCTTGTAGTAAGAAAGGATATGAATGTAAATGAACATGAGAGACTATCTAACATTACACTTAGACATAAATTAAAGTAAAGGAACAGCTTGTAGTAAGAAAAGATAAGGATGTAAATGAACATGAGAGACTATCCAACATTACACTTCAGACACAAATTAAAGTAAAGTAACAGCTTGTAGTAATAAAGGATGTGGATGTAAATGAACATGAGAGACTATTCAACATTACACTTAGACACACAAAAAAGTACAGGAACAGCTTGTAGTAAGAAAGGATATGGATGTAAATGAACATGAGAGACTATCTAACATTACACTTAGACATAAATTAAA
>MJUT01004237.1:1533-20265 GCA_002080005.1 Gigantidas platifrons | reverse complement strand
AGGGGTTGGCTTCCTCAATTTGTTCAATTGTACACGTTTTCAGTTCAGTTTTATTCTACATAAATGATTGCAGCAAAACTAAATAAAAAAATATATTTAAATTGGTGTTTTCAACACTTTTTGAAAAAGTAGTTCATGTACACCTTAGTTAGTACAGTCAAAAGATAAGAAAGCTAAATAATTCAAAAGTCTTCAGAAGGAAGTAATCAAAAGGGCTTAAACAGGAACGCCAAAAAATAAAAATGTAGATATAAAATGTTGTGTGCGTGACGCGTTTCTGAAATAACCTTCTTCAGGTAGGCTAAAAGTCAAAAGATTGAAACGTAAAATTGGCCATCATTACACATGTCTAGGAGAGATTGACACCCCATTACACATGTCTAGGAGAGATTGACACCCCATTACACATGTCTAGGAGAGATTGACACCCCATTACACATGTCTAGGGGAGATTGACACCCCATTACACATGTCTAGGAGAGATTGACACCCCATATCTTTAATAGCATGTTTGTTTCACAGGAAGAGTTTGAAGATACCAAAAGAGTAATCAGAATTCATAAATTGAAGATGGACAGACAAAACAATGGCCAAAAGAAAAAGGACAAAAGGACAAACAATGATCAAAAAAATATTACACAAAAGATTGAGTAACATGAACCCCAATTAAAACCAGGGGTAAACTTAGGTGCTCCGGAAGGTTAAGCAGTTCCCATCTCCACTAGATGCACCTGTCTGATTTTCAGACAGCTGTTAAGGAATAATTTTAAATGAAATCATAAATTACACCTCATTCTGCTCATTATCATAACATAACAGCAATTATTTCCTCCGCCACGATATAACTGAAATATTGTTGAAAGTGGCGTTAAACATCATAAACTAACCAAGCAATTTCTTCCTCTTCAAGCAAGACATGAAGCCATTTTGGACATTCTAAGAAATTTCTAATTTTATTTTCACCTTCTAGGGTGCATAGTGGGGCTTCGATATATAGGCTGAATGAGATTACAAAAGGACAATCTTTCTATGCTTGGTTTATCTGGTACAGTAATTTTATTTTTAGGGATTTTCAAATTATCAATTGCATAATCTGCAAAAATCTCTAAAATTTTACAATTTTGTTGAAAATAAAAACAGAATATATGCTAAATGGCTCATTAGCTTTAGTTTAAATTTTCGCTCATTCCAGATTAAATTGTATAATATTTTGTCATTTAAAGAAATTTCTGTTTTGCAATAATGGCAGTCATAAATAATGAATCAAATAGGAAAAGATCAAAGTACTATCAAATGTCATGCTGGATTTAAATTGGATTTACAACTACTTATCCAATCAGTGCCTATCAACATTAAAGTTGTAAGTTCGAACCCTGTTCATCGTGAGGTGTACTTGATACAACATTATGTGATAAAGTTTGACAGTGACTTGCGACAGGTCGGTGGTTTTCTCTCGGCACTCCGGTTTTCTCCACCAATAAAACTGACTGTCACAATATAACTGAAATATTGTTGAAAGTGGTGTTAAACACCATAAACCTAAACCCCAAACCCTAAATTGGCTCAGTGGTTTCTAAGTAGAATATTAAAATTTAAAACAAAAACAATAATGGACAATGGAAGCACCCTGGACGTGACTACCAAGGCCTTTAGTACCGCTGGCAAGGTGAGCTAACAATAAAATTATGCATTCCAACAAAAATCAGGCGTGCCACTAGATTCTTGGAATCTCTTTGCATCTCTTGCACATATATGGTACCGTCTACCAGTTCTAATTCCCTTAACTGCCTACGATCATTTGTTCAATTCAGTCTTAATGGGGAAGGCTTCACTTTTCAGACAACTTAAAGAATACTTTTGGGAAAACTTTGTCTGCAAATTGTGCACTTGCAAAATAATATTGACCGTTTATGTCTAGTATAATGTGGTTAACCTTTGTCAATTTCTTATTTCATTAGATATTATGTTCTCTAACTAGGGTACACTAAGTAGGTCTGCTATATATTTCTGTATAGACGTTTCCTCATTGAATGTCCATTTCAATATTGTTTCATTTATTGGGATCCCTATCTATATCGAATAGACATTTCCTCATTGAATGTCCATTTCAATATTTTTTTATTTATTGTGATCGATGTTTTTATATCAACTTTCAATTTCAATTTTGTTCTGTTGGTGCCAAATATAGACAGAAACAATTCTTATAAATTCTGCTAAGTGTACAATATAATCATGACACAAGAAAACAATAGACATCATTGGAAGACAACAGTCAGCTTGACCAGAATAGAAACTGTGAAGCTTTCAATTATATCCCTATATGGTCTGGGTAACAAAATAAATGTAGACTGCACAGTTTTAAAGAAGTTGTCGTGATCATGATCGTATAGTAGTTGGATTTACAACTACCTGTGCAATCAATGCCTATCACCACTTAAGTTGTGAGTTCGAACCGTGTTCATGGCGAGGTGTACAGTATGAAGTTTGTCAAGGACTAGCGACAGGTCGGTGGTTTTCTCCATGTACTCCGGTTTCCTCCACCAATAAAACTGACAGCCACGATATAACTGAAATATTGTTGAAAGTGGCATTAAACACCATAAAACAAACCAAACCACAGTTTTAAGGAATGATTCAGAACCAGATACCTGTAATTACTTAAACATTAATATGGTTTAAAATTGTCTGAAATATTGTTGAAAGTGGTGTTAAACACCATAAACCAAACAAACGACAGTTTTAAGGAATGATTCAGAACCAGATACCTGTAATTACTAAACATTAATATGGTTTAAAATTGTCTGAAATATTGATCAAAGTGGAGTTAAACACCATATAGCTAAGTTCCTAACCCTTAAAAGATCTCTTTAAGCTCATTTATTGTTGGTTGTTTCTTGCTCAGAAAACATTCTCTAACCCAATTTTAATGGTAACAATTATTAAATTAAAGATTCATAGACCCATCTAATCACAGATTTGTACATGCATGCTGAATTATTACTGTATGTTAACTTTTCCGCATCAGGAATACAACTGAAATACTGCTTACTTTGCTTAAACAGCAATCAATCAAACAGGTAATTCTGGCACAAACAGACTCCTTTGGCGACTCAACTGTGCAACGAGTTCATTTGAAAGGAAATGCAATATTGGATTTCATCTATTCATATTGCAATTTTGTAATCAATTTGAAATCACTTTCACTACTTTTTGAACCTCTTTTCACAACTTTGGAATTAAAGATGGCTTTCACTTCTAGTAATTTCCTCATCAGTAACAATTTTATTTGGCAAAACTCCAGATAAATATCGCTAAATATTCCAGTCTGGAAATGAAATCATCAAAATCCTGAATTTAGCAGTCCTCAAAATGAAAATTTTAATTTACTGGTTTTAAACAAATTCTTCAATTTATTTTTATATACCAGTATTTCTGAATAAATATGAAAAATGTACTGGTCCGAACAAAGTTTGACTGGGCATGGACTGGAGGACTGGTGTTCATCATGAGGACTGTATTTAGACTACTAAAATGTCAAGTTTTTTCCCTGAAAATTTCCCCATATATATATATATATACTTCAAATATAGTTGAAAAAGGGGCACTGAATGAACTTTCTGACAAAGTTTTGTTCAAATAACTTCAGTAGTTTTCTTGGGATATATACAAATCAAAATCTTGATGGATAGTCATGGATAGATTACTACATACCCCCAGCTTTCCACAGCAGCCGGACACAAGGCAAACTGCCTGTCTTAAATTGAATTTTTCCCCAGGAAACTTTGTTTTCAAAAGCGAAAATGTCAAAGTGAAAGTTAAATATGGCTTTGTTTTGCAAACTGGTTTATCTTTTGCAATCTAATAGCTCAAATTGGGAATCAAAATAAGGGTGAAAGAATGAAACATTTAGCTTTTACCGGACCCTGGGGAAGGATAGAAAATTCCTGCCCTTCTACTTTAAGATTATTACCTCCTACTTGAAAATGAGTGGAATGCCCTACATACCCACACCAAAAAGGGGGGGGTGGATTTAACAAATGACTCTCAAACTTGAGGCATCACACAGCAACAGTTAATTGAACTACATCAATGATAATAGTTAAAATTGAACGAACTTGACCGATTACATATATAACTTGTCATAATAACAATTCATTCAAACATTGAAGGTTTTAGCTATTTTTTACATCATTTTCAAGATAACAATGAATGACATCCTAGTTAAAAATTGAAGATGATAGGAATTTATCATATTTTTATTGACAATTACTTCACAAACAGTAAAATTTCATCATAATCCAAACCTAAATTGATCTGTAGCCTTTATGAAAAAGTAGAGCGAAAGTCAAGGTGTCTCTCAAAAACAATTTGCTTCAGACAGAAATATAATAAGACTGACATATACATCTTGACAGAACAAGTTGTAATAATATATATAAAAAATACCTTTTATTTATGTCTGTGTTCAATTATAAAAAGCAGGAGGGTCAAGATCCTAATAACTGGTTTAATCATGCCACATTTTTGTACCTGGCTAAAAGCCAGGACTTCATTTCCAATGACATAATTTGTGGTCTTTGTTGTGTTCAATGAGTTGAGACTATAGGTGGTCATTAAATTTATTGATATTGGTGGAATTGTTGCCCATCAGTTTCCTTTTCATGTTTTTTTTTTTTGTTTTTTAATTTAGGCAGAGGAGGTTACTACAAACTCACACACATCAATAAAAAGAGCATGTTTGAGACTTACACAGCTGGAGGATTTACTTAGTCATGTGACACACTGTTATTTTTTTTATGATTACAAAATCTAAGGCCTGTTTTTTAATTCTGAGCCATTAACCTGGTTTTAAACTTTTTTACGGTTGAGGGTTTTTTTACGGTGTGGTTTTAACCATGCGGTTAAATGGTTAAAGAACATCTTAATCGGGATCGAAAGCACGCTTGAATACGTTTGAACCTTGTTAATTACCAGTATATGTTTGTAATATGAACATCTGTGTATTATAGACCAATTTCCAAGTTGTTTATTCATGTTATTGACATTCTGCATTGTTGTACATTTGTATTTGTTTATAAAGAATTAAATTATTTTATTTGTTTATTTTATTAATTTTTTTTTTTTTTGTGTTTAAGAGTTGAATTGTTTTATTTGTTAATGAAGGATTCATTTTACTTTGTTAAAAAAATAATAAATGATTAGGAAAGTTCTCTTAAACATTGTTCTTCAACCATTGCATTTTTTATCTATCTTAAACATGTTTATGGTGTATGATTTAAACATGCTTCAAGTTGTTTTCAACCATTAACATGTCTGAGAATAAAAAAACAGGTCACTAGCTAGGTCACATGATCAAAATATGGTTGCTCACTCTTCAACTAATTTATCTTGAAATATAACTCTTTTTTATTATATAATTGTACTTATTTCAACTATTTGGTCAGGGTTTCAAAATTTTGATACAATTATGGTTGATCATAACAAAATCCAAAATCAACCTTGCGCTACCTTTTACAATCCCTAACCATGGTTTAAGTGGGGTTCGTGTTGCTCAATCGTTTTCTATGTAGTGTTTATACAGATCATTGTTTGTCCTTTTTGCCTCATTTACCTGTGGCCATTATATTGTCTGTCCTTCATTTTAGGCTTCTAATAACTCCTTCATATCTTAAAACTTTTCTTGTGTATAAATTTCAAATGATTTGCTTATAGCAAACTTAAGTTATCGAACAGACATCAAACTGGATATACAGATTATGGGTAAAATTGTATGCCCCCCCCCCGACTCCTATCGATGGGGGCATAAATATTGTAACCATGTTTTGTAGACTCTTTTACTACATGTATTTTAAACTTATGTTAAAGATATCTATTTGTGTCTATTTTAAGGAACTGACAACAAATCTTTCTAAGATATGTGACTAGGTACAGATGGAGTTGACGGCAGGAATCAATCACTTTCCTAACGGTAGTGTATAGAGAGATATTCTAATTCCCTATTCATACTAGTGATATATACCTATTGTCTAGCTAATTATGTGTAATCAAAAGAGCCACGATACGGTTAAATTAGCCTCTTCATTAAAGGTGATTTAAGAAGACGTCTGGTGTGATTTGTCTCATTGTGAATATTTACAGTTTTCTACCTTTTATAGTTAGGGTTATGGTGTAAAATGTCACTTTCAACAATATTATGGTTACATCGTCATGTGGAGGTCAGTTTTATTCTTGGTAAAGGAAACAGGAGTACCCAGAGAAAGCTCCCGACCTGCAGCAAGTCACTGACAAACTTTATAACATAATGTTGTATCAATTACACCTTGCCATGAGTGGAGATTTGAACTCACAACATCAGTGGTGATAGCCAATGATTTCATTGGTAGTTGTAAATCCAACTACCATATGATCAAGACCATGACAGTCTCTTAAAATAATAATAACAATATGGATTAGAAATATCAACTAGTGCAGGCCTATCTATATCACTCACATGATTATAAATAATATGTTTCTTATTCAATGATCAATGATCAATATCATGATACTGTTACAGCTCATTTATGTTTCTAGAAAAAAAACATAGATTTAGTGAACAAGAAGTTTGGGAAAAGCAACTTTTTATAAATTTTCCCATTTGGTCTTATGTTGAAAAAAATTATGTCCTTCAAATGACATTTAACGATTTTTTTTAAAAGAAAAATATGGCCAATTTCCATATTCAATCAAAATTGCCAAAACAGGAAATCTTTCATCAGCATGTACTCATCGCAATGTACCGGTACCTAATGTTCAAATGTAATCTCCATTTCGTGGTAAAATAGATATAGTATATCATTATGAGTTATTGCTCCCATTTTTAAAATTTCTAGTAAGTAAAGTTTGAATATACTACCAAATAGGTAATCAGAAGCTGTAAATCAATACTACCAAATGGGTAATCAGAAGCTGTAAATCAACACTACCAAATGGGTAATCAGAAGCTGTAAATCAACACTACCAAATGGGTAATCAGAAGCTGTAAATCAACACTACCAAATGGGTAATCAGAAGCTATAAATCAACACTACCAAATGGGTAATCAGAAGCTATAAATCAATAAATGACAGACAATAATACAATGGTCAAAAGTAAAGAGACAAAGAAACATAATGGTCAAACAAAACACAATCACTAAAGACTGAGCAAAACAAACTCCATTAAAAGCAGGAGTGAACTCAGGTGCTCTAATTGGAGTGTCTAATTTCTTTTATCAACTCTAACTGTAGAATGGCCTACACATATAGCAGGTCTTGTATCAACGGAAATTCTATCAGCTTTACCATAAAATATTCACAAACTACCATTAAATCTTTATATTCAAATTGACAAGAAAAACAAACGAGAAACAGACTTCATCTATTCCATAACTACTAAATAATGTTAAAACTTAATTCTTTATATGGAATGTCACAGCTCTATCTTCAAAATATTTTTTAATTGAACAAAGGATATAAATAGGAAAATTTTAGGTAACTATAGTGTTACTTAGGTTAGGGTTAGGATTATGGTGTTTAATGCCACTTTCAACGATATTTCAGTTATATTGTGGCAGCCAGTTTAATTGGTGGATGAAACCGGAGTACTCAGAGAAAAACCACCAATCTGCCGTAAGTCACTGGCAAACTTTATCACGTAATGTTGTATCGAGTACACCAAAATTAATAGAAATATGTGGTTTTGCATCAGCAAGCTTTTGTCAATTTTGGCTATCATGGTTAGGTCTTCTGGTTTACTTATTCCTAGACTTTAAAATTATTTGGTTTTCAAATCTTTTGACTATGAGCTTGCATGATGAAGGTTATTCCAGAAACGTGTCATGCGCACTAAATTAGATATCTACGTTTTTATTTAAACATGTCGATTTCGATTATTCTGTTTAGGCCCTTTTGCCCCAAAAGACTGTAAAATTTATATTATTTGTCTTTCAAATCTTTTAACTATGAGCATATCTGATGAAGGTTATTCCAGAAACGTGTCATGCACGATAAATTAGATATCTACGTTTTTATTTCATCATCTTTGAATTTGCATACCTTGATCTTTTTTGAAAGTTCATTAAAAAATAAATAACAGTTTATTATTGGCTTGACTTAACACATCAAATCCACAATCAATACAGATTTTTGGTACATATGTATCAGCTATTTAATCTTATCATAATGAAAGGCCTATTTCCAACAACCTCTTAAGTCTTTGATACTCATAAATATTTCTCTGGCAATCAGTAATTTTCTACATTTCTGTAAACAAAAGGAACGCCAAAGGATTTAAAATAATATATTTCAAATCAAAGAAATTTAGTTCGTGAATTTTTACGCTATGGATCTTTTAGTTTAATCTTTTTACTGTCAATAAATTGCCTAAGTATTGATGTATAGCTCTAATAGCCAAGAGATGAGGCACTTTATATATTCACTCACTCTGTTTATCAATTGTATATAAAGAAATATAAGACGATGAAAACTGGGTTGTATATTGTTTTGCATAATTTAATTCCTGTATTGAATCTGTCTTTAACAGAAGATTATAAGAAGAGTTTGAAGATACCAAAGGGAGGTAATCAAAATCCATAAATCATAGGACAGACAACACAATGGCCAAAAGATACCAAAGGGGTAATCAAAATCCGTTAATCGACAACACAATGACCAAAATAAAAAGGAGAAAAGGACAAACAACGATCTACAAAACATACACATAAAACTAAAGATCGAGAAACATGAACCCCACTAAAAACCTGGGGTGAACTCAGGTGCTCTGGAAGGGTAAGCACTTTCTGCTCCACTAGTGGCACTCGTCGTGTTAGTCTAGTTACAAACTCGGTGACAAGTCATGAATGAGGAAAGGTTGAATCTTCAATTGTGACAGGTTATGTCTTAATTTGGCATGCTAAATATCAGATCACTTTATCTAATGTGTCATGTTTCTATTCTTGTAGTCCTGCCTATAAAATTCCACTGGGCAAGAGGACAACATCCGGTGAAACCTGAGAGACAACTTGTAAACTTGGCTTGACATGTCTAAATACTTCATTTACAAAATACAAGATTTCCTATAATATGGTTTCCCAGGAATACTATGTCGAACCTTTAATTTGATTTATAACTTTACATATACACAGGCACATATTCTGCTAATTTCATATTTGTAAGTATTATTTCTTTCAAAACACAGTTGAATCTCCATATTCCTAAACTAAGACAAGTTATTTTCTTGGAAAATGAATTCAAGATAAATCATAAAATTAAGAGTTTGTTTTTTTTTCGTTCAACAGCCCCCCTTTTTAAGACCATTCCCACCAAAGACAACTCAGGTCTCTTATAAGGCCTGATTTCAGGTGCACTAAGATATTAAGATACCACTTAATTGTCCCCCCACAAATGAGAGGCCACCCATCTCATACCACCACTTTTTCATTACAGAAGAACTACTGTAATAATAAAAGGTGCCTTTCATGTAAAATAAATTACCAGTAAGCTTTAATTGTATATTATAAATATAATTTCTCCTTTAGTTTTTAAATTCATTGTTTTATACTATTTCAGAAGGATCAATAATTTTTCAGAAAAGAGCTACAGCAACAAAAGCTGTATTTCATTATCATCTTTGTACTTGTAAATAAACGTTAGAGAATACAGAAGAGGCAATCATAAATGGACAATCAAGATAAACTGACAACAAGATACAATGACGAAGACAAACAAAACAAAAACACCACTTTACACAAACAAACACAAAAAGACATGACCTCTTCTACAAACAACTGGAGGTAAAGACGAACTTAACATCGTTTTTATGCAGAACTCAGAACGTAAAGACACATAATGGGACAACACAAAAAAACTAAAAACACGGACCGTACCAAACAAGATGAACTGTGAGCTAATGCTCACTTATGATACCCCGCTCTTCGGCAAACAGGAAGTAGGAATCCGACAGGTCCAAAAACATTTCCCACGATATGGGGTACCTATATGAAGCTTGTGACCAAATATCAAATTTCTACCATCAATAGTTGCTGAGAAAAATGTGACGAAAAATGTGCATATATGTTCAATGTGTATAAAAATCAACAAAGACGGCAAACAGGAAGTAGGAATCTGACAGGGCCAAAAACGTTACCCACAATATGGCATACCTATATGAAGCTTGTGACCAAATATCAGATTTCTGCCATCAATAGTTACTGAGAAAAATGCGACAAAAAATATCTTGGACGGACGGACAGACGGACAGAGGTAAAACAGTATACCCCCCTCCCCCTTCGGGGAGCGGGGGTATAAAAACAGGGTTGAACTCAGGTAAGCAGTTCCTGCCTCTTATAAAATGAAATTCAGTTTGGATGAATACCTTGTTATTTCAAATTGATTTCTTGGATAACTAGAAATGCAAAAAATATAGGTTGACAGTAATTGCTACTCACCATCAGATATATTTTCACAAGTTCCACTATAAGAGACTGCTTACCCTTCCAGAGTACCTGACTTCATCCCTGTTTTTTTCAGTGGGGGTTTGTGTTGCTCCATTCTTAGTTCTCTGTGTAGTGTTTTGTCAAAAATAGTGTCCTTCTTCAAATCACAGCTTATGATTACTTACCCATTTGGTATCTTCAAACTTTTTTTTTCTCTTATAAAACAAATATTTAGCTAATTTGAACTCAAATAGAAAGTCCATTTGACTTCTATACATTACAGTTTGATTCTATGTGTATATAATTTACAGTTTTTTGTAATTGAAAGATTAGAACAATAAATGTGATTTTGAAACTGCTAATAAATGAAGAACAGCATTTGTCTTCAGGATTTAAAAATAAATTAAGTACCTCTTCTCTATTTTGATCCCTTGAAACAGATAAAAATAAATTCTTTGGAACTGGTGAACCTCGTACTACAGCTTCCTCAAGATTATCTATCCCAAGATGCTTTGCAACATCTGCTGCTGTTGATTGTGTTGCTGTGGCTGTCAGTCCAAGGAAACATTGTACACCAAACTTTTCACGTATCACCTGGGAATGAGAAGGAAGAAAGAAAAATAAACAGTAACATTTCTTACTAGGTTTTATGCCACCTTTTAACAAAATCCATATAGGATGCACAGGTTTTGCTTCTACAGGCACTGCCTGTTGCTCAATCCTTTTCATATGCTTGTGGATAAAATATGCTAAAAGCCAAAAACAGTCTTGGGATATCATATTGAGATATACAAGCATAAACTTTGGATGCAGGTGCTACAGGAATGTTGCCACATATGAATGGTAAGTGTACAATTGGAAAGTTGAAGTCATCTTGTTTTTCACAAAATTTGGATCTCATTAGACTATCCTCATGGTCAATTTCAAAGTATGAAAGGAACATTCTGTCTGTGTGTCTTTGGAATCCTTAATTTCAAGCTCATTTGGGATAGATTCTATCCATAAAATAAAAATCATATCGTGCAATACTTGAAGAAGCCATTTGAACGAAGTTTTTAGTTTTAATTTTGTCAACATCTTGGATGGATGGTGTGCCCTCTGGATACACCAAAGCATGGTGTAGCTTGGACTGGCGGTCTCTGAAGAGAAAATAAAAAAATGTGGAAAAGACACGAAAAGATCACAAAAGCTCAAATGGCCTTTGGTCATCTGAACTGAAACTCAATTGTTAAAATCTAAAACTATTAAAGTTATGATCTTTAATTTTCAGCTGAAATGTCATTCTATAGTATCATGTGCTAAACTGTCAGACTTTACCTTAAGCAACCAAAGACATTAGCAGATTCTCATTTACGATATTAACATTTCCTGCTGTTTTATCTCGTAGGATCAAATGATTCATATTATAAGTGTTAAAATGACACTACAGAAATATATATATATATATATATATATAGAGATCATATTAAAGGTCTTAAAATAAACCATTTCACCTATTTAATGTCAAAGGAACATAATTATAAGGTGCTCTAAAGGAATTTTTTTTGATTCAACCAGACTACCTAGGGGTTATTATACTATACAACTTGACACTGTGTGTGTTATGTCAACCTTAAGAATCTTTGAAATGAAGCAAATTTAACAGAATTTTTACACTGTTTTTCTTTGCTTAGATTCATTTTTTGAGGTTGTCGATTGGATAATTCACAGTAAAGGTGGAGCTAAGAACATATATTTTTTTTTTCTTTCCAAGAATTCAAGTATTCAAAGCTATTTAAGTTTAACTATGGAAGGTCGTAGAAAAATATTTAATGAACCAAGCGAATGAATCAATTTACTAAATAGACAAATTCGACAAACAAGCTTATTTTGCTCCAGTCCTCACAATGAGCACCAGCCCTTCGGCCCAAGAGCAGTAAAACTTTTTTCGAACCAGTATATTTTTCAGTTTTTATTTAGATATATATACATTTGTATATAAAATAAATTCAAATCTTCATTTCGAGGACTGTTTCCCTCCCAAAAAAGCTTGATCTCAGTTGGAGTTGTTAATGCCATAAGTTTACAAACTGGTGTAACTTATAACTCTATGTTAAACAAGATTAAAAAGATTGTAAAGAGATAGAGTTCCACAGCTAAAATATAATGTACTCATGTTGTTTCAGAAAAACCTGGAGAAAAACAAAAACTTGACATTATTAACACCATCCATTGCTATGATTATCTATTCTATCTATCTGTTAGGTTGGTTTGCTTTGCTTTATGGTGTTTAACACCACTTTCAACAATATTCAGCTATATTTTGACGGTCAGTTTTATTGGTGGAGGAAACCAGAGTACCAGGAGAAAAACACCAACCTGTCGCAAGTCACTGACAAACTTTATCACATAATGTTATATCGAGTACACCTTGCCATGAGTGGGATTCAAACTCACAACTTTAGTGTTGATAGGCACTGATTACATAAGTAGTTGTAAATCAAACTACCATACGATCATGATCATGACTATCTGTTAGAAACACAAATTAATCATGTTATCTCTTTATGAAAAAAAATCATTTTGTTTTTCAAAAATGTTATTTAATATAAGTTTAGTTATTAATTACAAGAGGGACAAATGTCTTCTTTTTTTGTAAAGACCCATACATTTTGAATAACAAAAACTTCAAAAATCATATTTGACTTTACAAAATCTACTCTTGAAAATAAAATTATAAATTAAAATTTGCAATAATATGTCACAAATTAAAAATTAATCTGTCAATGAAATATATATTTTTGCTTTTAATTTAATTTATAAGCATCAGTTCTTCATCAATAGGATATCCTTAAACATTATTTTTTACTGTCAATTTTGTATTTTCCACTAACACCTTTCTACAATAAAGTACTCTTAAGATTATTATGTAGAAAGGCCTTTGATGTCTTCTTTGTGTCACACTCAGTAAAGTTAATTTCAGTGTCAAAAGCGAACTAATTAGCAGTAATACAAAAGAACAGGTTTTTTTCCTCTTTTTTCCTTTTTTCGCTTTATAGAACAATAAGAAAATCCATATCTGAATGCTTTGCAAGAGGATTTCTATTTAAATCATCACCAACAGTTTACTTCTGTGTTACTTATGGTATTAAATCATCACCAACAGTTTACTTCTGTGTTACTTGTAGTATTAAATCATCACCAACAGTTTACTTCTGTGTTACTTGTAGTATTAAATCATCACCAACAGTTTACTTCTCTGTTACTTGTAGTATTAAATCATCACCAACAGTTTACTTCTGTGTTACTTGTAGTATTAAATCATCACCAACAGTTTACTTCTGTGTTACTTGTAGTATTAAATCATCACCAACAGTTTACTTCTCTGTTACTTGTAGTATTAAATCATCACCAACAGTTTACTTCTCTGTTACTTGTAGTATTAAATCATCACCAACAGTTTACTTCTCTGTTACTTGTAGTATTAAATCATCACCAACAGTTTACTTCTCTGTTACTTGTAGTATTTTCATCTTTAATATTTCTTTTAGGGCCATCGTGGTCGTGATCGTGATCATATGGTAGTTGGATTTACAACTACCTGTGCAAACAGTGCCTATCACCACTAAAGTTGTGAGTTCGAACTCACGCTCAGGTGAAGTGTACTCGATACAACGTTATGTGATAAAGTTTTTCAGTGACTTGCTAAAGGTCAGTGGTTTTCTCCGGGCACTCCTGTTTCCTTCACCAATACAACTGACCACCACGATTTAACTGAAATATTGTTGAAAGTGACATTAAATACCATAACCCACCCCCCACCCAAATTTACAGATAGATGACAGACAATAGGCAGACAACAGACACCAAATGATGGCAATAGCGCTCATGGAGTTCGTCTAGGTGAACAAAAATATATGTTGAACTGCTCATCTTCATGCAACTGAAGTTTAAATTCAGGCTCATTGTGATTTACAATAAAGCAGTAATGTTCAATTGAGCAATTAAACAAATTTCTATCTATTAGTATTGGCAGCCATTTAGATTTATAATAATGCAGTAATGGTAAATTAAAGACATTTCTATTCCTTAGTAATGGCCGTCATCAACTCGGGACACAAATTTTAAAAGACATCACCTAAAGGCCATTATGGTATTCAACGCCACTTTCAACAATATTTCAGTTATATCCTGCCGGTCAGTTTTATTAGTGGAGGAAACCAGATTACTCGGAGAAAACCATCAATCTACCGCAAGTCACTGACAAACTTTATCACATATTGTTGTATTGAGTACACCTTGCTATGAACGGGATTCGAACTCACAACTTTAGTTGAAGTGATGGCAGAATGTCACATGACCCTTTAGGTGTGTTGAGCTAAAAATGTGTGCTTAATTGAAGACATTTTAAATTTTGGGAGGAAATCAATTCTTGAATGAAAGCCAGAGATGTTCAGCATACTATTTCAAAAATCATTCACCAAAACTTTGGTTAAAATTATTCTAATATTTTTTGTCCAATTTTGCGTTTCATTTTCTTTTAGTTATATTTTTTGTTTCTCAGATTTTGTCATCTTTCTATAAATTATGAATCGTGAATCTCTTGATTATGTTATTTTACATTTACCGGTACATATTTTTTTATCCCTGACTACATTTTATCCTTCTATAAATTGTAATTATGCACTCATCCCTTGATTTTGTTATTTCATATTGTTATCAACAGAAACAGTGAGTTTGTAAACCTATCCTTTTGACCCTACTGATTGACCTTCACCTTTAAATCAACTTAATAATTAATTTAAATCAATAGTTTCTGGAGATCCTCTTCCAATAAAAATTAGTTTTATGTTATATCATAACTATCAACAAAGGTTTTTTTTTTATCTTTATCTTATAATTTTCTTTATTCATTTCATTGCAAATTTAATCTCATGTTTTCAAGGTGAGATAAGTATTGTTGACACAAGAAAATCTTATTAAGAAAAATAGGTTCATTAGGCCTGCAAACGGCAACCTAATTTTTCATATTTTTTTATCAAAGATCATTAATTGAATCTTTTTAAACCTACTAAGTCTGAACCTTAAATCTGAGTATTAAAAGGTTGAAGAATCTTGTTAAAAATATCAAAGGATATTTAATATTTATCATCTTTCAAGGATATAATTTACTTATATTTTAACTATTAATTTGTTTTCCTTGGTATTCCAAGTATTAATTAGTATAACAGGGGTCATCGTGGTCATGATCGTATGGTAGTTGGATTTACACCTACCTGTGCAATCAGTTCATGGCGAGGTGTACTTGATACAACATTATGTGATCAAGTTTGTCAATGACTTGTGGCAGGTCGGTGGTTTTCTCCGGGTACTCCGGTTTCCTCCACCAATCAAACTGACTGCCACGATATAACTGAAATATTGTTGAAAGTGGTGTTAAATACCATAAACCAACACTCTGTACACCGTATGAGTTTAATGGAAAAGTTGTTTTCTGTTAAGAGGCTGATGTGAGGATATTGTTAATGGTGGATCCAGTTCGCAGAACAAATTTGTTTGTAATATTACAATGTCATCATATCATCAAGGCCATGACAGCCCCATGGCATATTGTGTACACCTTGCCATATTATGTAAATGACGTATGCATCTCCTATATCGCTCTGCAGATTAAAATTCCTGCAAATTTAATAACAAAATAAAATATCAACCAACTTCAACAAGTCACCAGTTTTAATTTGATAAAAATGTGACCACATCATTTCATTTAGACGAGAGATTTAGGTCAATTAAACTAGTTTAACCCCCCTCCCCCACATTTTATTGAAGTAACTGTACCAAGCCAGGAGCATGAGCAGTCATATAAATGTGAGTTTATGGCATCAATTTTGCCCTTTTCTATGACTTTTCTGGGGCCGAAGTGGTCGTGATGTTGCTTGGTTATTGGCTTTACAAGTACCTATGCAGTCAGTCCCTATCACAACTAACATTGTGAGTTTGAATCCTGCTCAGGTGAAGTGTACTCGATACAACATTATGTGATAAAGTTTATCAGTGACTTTGTGGCAGGTCAGTGGTTTTTTTCCTGGGTACTCCGTTTCCTCAACCAATAAAACTTACCACTACGATATAAGTGAAATATTGTTGAAAGTGGTGTTAAACACCATAACCCATCCCCACCCCTTATGATTTTTCTTTTAGATTTTGGAACTGTTCCGATAGTGTGGTATTTTTTGTATTTCATTATATTTCAAAGTATATATTGACAATTCTTTCTAAGATTACCTTTGTGAGCCTCAGATAGGAGGGTCTAAAATTATGTGACCACTCTGACAGACAGTGAGCCTCATCAATACACACAAATGAGATAGGTGGGAGACTTGATGCAGAATTCAAAAAGGACATTGTTCCGCCTGCTATGGCCTCTGGGGAAACTAAAAGGAAATGCACTTGTCCTTCCTTGAGAGACTGCATGACACTCTCACGTTGTGCTTTGCTCATGTTGGTATGGAGACAGGCACCTCTCACACCAGGAGGCAGTCCAGTGATCTAAAAATAAATTTATATTATAGAAAAAAAATCTATCAATGAAGTGACTGTCTGGCATGAAAAAAAATTAATAGTTATATATAGTACAACTCCTCTTGCATTACGCATATCGAAAATAAAATCATAAGTAATCAAACAGTGCACTATTTCACCAATGCAGCAGTCTCAAAATGAATATTTGAATCTATTTTATATAAATATCTTAATAAAAACTGAAAAATTTACTGGTCCAAACAAAGTTTTACTGGTCTTGGGCCGGAGGACAGGTGCTCCTCGTGAGGACTGTAATACATGTTATTTTTTCTTAAATTAAAGCATAGTAAAAGCTGTTAGGAGTGATTGTTAGTGCATGTGAATGCTTGCAGTTATCAAACTACTAGCTGTTGGTTAAACACGTTAGGTATCAGGACAAAATACCTCTAATGCAACTATCAAGATCCATTTTAGTCTTATAACAAATTCTCCTTCATACAGATATGATATATTTTTGATTTTTTGTATAAAGATTACAAAAATCAACCATGTGTATCATGTTTGCCTATTAAATTTTTAATTTTATATAAAAATACAATATGACTTAAAAACTTCACAGATTTTATGCTTGAAATAATTTGTGCTGTACTCTTTTATGGCTTTTTTTAATGATGCGGAGAATTTCAAGGTCGAAAGTCTTGCCGATTTGACCCAGTTGTGAACGTATGCATAATTGATATATCATTGCTATCAAAGACTGGGAATCTTTTTTAAAAGACAGATGCTTTTTGGAATGTGGTCGACATTCAGTTACGTAAAATTGAAAATTCAATACCCAAATGTCTGCAAGTTAGAAACAGAGTATGCTGCACTAAGCCAATGACCTAAAAGCTCTCAAAATACACCTTTTTTAACTGAAACAAACATGTACTAGATTTAGGTGGTTTTAATACAAAATATGAAGAGAGTGAGGAGGTGGGGGTTTATGGTATTTAAGGCCATTTTCAACAATATTTCAGTTTTATTAATGGAGGAAACCAGACTACCTGTCGCAAGTCACTGACAAACTTTACCAGATATTGTTGTATAGAGTACACCTCGCCTGGGTGGGATTCGAAGTCGCAAGGTTAGTTGAAGAGAGTGATGGTTGGGATCTCATAACTGGTTTAACTCTGCCCCATCTTTGTGCCGGTCCTAAGCCTGGATCTGGATTTTCAATTGGCAAATGTGTTTTTTGTGTTCAATGACGTGAAGAGAGAAGTAGTTGGTCGTTTTGTTGATACTAATGGAATGGTTGACCATCATTGATATAAATAACGTCATCAAACTTTATAATGCACACAGTATAACAATAAGTCAACATACAAAATGCTGGAAAAGAACACACTGAAGACCACTTAATAAAAATAATAGTATGCTGGTCTACTAAAAGAACACTTAATAAAAAGAATAGCATGCTGGTCTACTGAAAGTTACTGTCGCTATGTTAGAATTTCAAACGTTCTTTTAGTGAGTGAGTCATTGTTGCTAAACCCTGCGAGTGATTGTTGTTAAACCCTGCGAGTAATTGTTGTTAAACCCTGTGAATGATTGTTGTTAAACCCTGTGAATGATTGTTGTTAAACCCTGCGAGTGATTGTTGTTAAACCCTGTGAGTGACTGTTTTTAAGCCCTGCGAGTGATTGTTGTTAAACCCTGCGAGTGATTGTTGCTAAACCCTGTGAATGATTGTTGTTAAACCCTGTGAATGATTGTTGTTAAACCCTGTGAATGATTGTTGT
>MJUT01004236.1:50367-67872 GCA_002080005.1 Gigantidas platifrons | reverse complement strand
CTAGCTCAAAAACTGTAGGAGGAGTTAGCCGGACAAACCATATATCCTATATGGGGGCATAAATGAAAAGTCCAACTACCTGTCATTTTGAGAATATTTGATGAAAATCAAAATCATGTGGACATGCACACCTCCATGATGTGTATAAACATGCTACAAAATATTAAAGCTGTAGCTCCAAAACTGTAGGAGGAGACAGCCGGACAATCCATATATTCTATATGGGGCATAAATGAAAAGTCCAACTACCTGTCATTTTGAGAATATTTGATGAAAATCAAAATCCTGTGCACATGCACACCTCCATTATGTGTATAAACATCCTGCAAAATATTAAAGCTGTAGCTCTAAAACTGTAGGAGTTAGCGGGACAAACCATGTTCCCTTTATGCAGCTAGTACGAAAAAAATGACTATAAAGTCCAACTACCTGTCATTTTGAGAATATTTGATGAAAATCAAAATCATGTGGACATGCACAACTCCATGATGTGCATAAACATCCTACAAAATATTAAAGCTGTAGCTCCAAAACTGTAGGAGACAGCCGGACAAACCTTGTATTTATATCTGGACGGACAAACAAAATGACCAAGTCCAACTACCTGTCATTTTGAGAATATTTGATGAAAATCAAAATCCTGTAGACATGCACACCTCCATTATGTGTATAAACATCCTGCAAAATATTAAAGCTGTAGCTCTAAAACTGTAGGAGTTAGCGGGACAAACCATGTTCCCTTTATGCAGCTAGTACGAAAAAAATGACTTAGTCCAACTACCTGTCATTTTGAGAATATTTGATGAAAAAAATTCCTGTGCACATGCACACCTCCATTATGTGTATAAACATCCTGCAAAATATAAAATCTGTAGCTCTAAAACTGTAGGAGGAGTTAGCGGGACAGACCATGTTCCCTTTATGCAGCTAGTACGAAAAAAATGACTAAGTCCAACTACCTGTCATTTTGAGAATATTTGATGTAAATCAAAATCCTGTGCACATGCACACCTCCATTATGTGTATAAACATCCTACAAAATATTAAAGCTGTAGGAGGAGTTAGCGGGACAAACTATGCATACTATAGTGTGACGAACGGACAAGGGTAAAATAATATGCCCCCCGACAAATAGTCGTGGGGGCATAAAAACTATGTTCAACAGTAACATAGCCTTCTGTACAATCATGATCATTCATTCCACTAAATTTTCAAAATGTGACCATGTGGAGTTTTGAATAGGCATGAATATAGCAAATATATTCTGATAAGTAAGCAACACAATAAAACTCCACTGTCATCGGTTTTTGTTTGTTTGTTTACTTGATGGTGTTTAACCCCACTTTCAACAATATTTCAATTATATCTGGCGTCCAGTTTTATTGGTGGAGGAAACCGGTGGACCAGAGAAAACCACGGAGCTCACTGTTGTCCTTGGTCATCATGGTGATTTTCCCCGATTGCCACAAAAATAACAAATTCTGATAAGTATCTAAAACGAATTCTAACATGACCTCCTTCTTTTGCTTTAACAAACGAGCGAGTTATCCATTCGGTATAATCTAATTAGCACATGCGCCTGTAAATGTGACCAACCTTTCCATTGGCAGCATAAATTGTAACCAGAATAATGCCGATAGAGGGTGCAGTATTATTCAAGTAACATAAAATTGTGTGCGACATTTTCCGCAAGCGTAAATATAAATTACCGTCTTCCATCACAGTATACTACCATATTTGTACTCTTTAGACATATCAGAATCGAAATAAATCATGGCAGCCAGAATGTGTTTTGAGTTTTAAAATGGATTGGCAGATATTAGTAAATTTTATCCCTCCCTTCAATACTAATATCTGCCAATCCATGTTAAAATTCCCAACACATTCTGGCTTCCATGATTTATTTCTTAAACATTCTTGCAAAAGTTTCAACTTCGACTTGTAATTGTAGAGAAGATGCTAAGGCACCACAGAGGTAAAGTAATGATAAGGCTCACATGACCCTTTGGATCACGTAAAGTAATGACAATACTCGCATGACCCTTTGGATCACGTAAAGTAATGACAATACTCACATGACCCTTTGGATCAGGTAAAGTAATGATNCCTGGCTTCAATACTAATATCTGCCAATCCATGTTAAAATTCCCAACACATTCTGGCTTCCATGATTTATTTCTTAAACATTCTTGCAAAAGTTTCAACTTCGACTTGTAATTGTAGAGAAGATGCTAAGGCACCACAAAGGTAAAGTAATGATAAGGCTCACATGACCCTTTGGATCACGTAAAGTAATGACAATACTCGCATGACCCTTTGGATCAGGTAAAGTAATGATAACGCTCACATGACCCTTTGGATCAGGTAAAGTAATGATGACGCTCACATGACCCTTTGGATCAGGTAATCAGGTAAAGCAATGATGATGCTCACATGACCCTTTGGATCAGGTAAAGCAATGACAATGCTCACATGACCCTTTGGATCAGGTAAAGTAATGATAACGCTCACACGACCCTTTGGATCAGGTAAACTAACTAGAGGCTCCCAGGAGCCTGTATAGCTCACCTGGGTACATCAACCAATAAAACTTGATAACTTTGGTAAAAAAATTACAAATGTAGCCCTCGTCATTGCAGACCCCTTCTCCAAAAAAAATTTGGACAGGGGTTCCCCCTTTAATGTAAGTTATCAAAATTGCTGTAAAAAAACATATATGTCAATGATTCTCAAAATTTAGCTTTTGCTACTTCACATCATGTAATAGAGTTGCTTCCCTTTGATTATTTGAGTAACCAAAAGCAGTGAGTCAACAAAATAATGCATTTCAACAGGAATAACTCTTCACACAGTTGTCACACATTTTCAACTCTGGGGAAATGTTTTGTAGATCTTGAGATGCTGAACATTTTTACTGTTTAAACTTTCCCTCTATCTCTAATAATTTTTGAGATATAAGATGAAAGTATTAAAATTTAGAGCATTTTGATGAAAAAAGGACAATAACTCCAAAATGGGTATTGGGATTTACTTCAAAATTGCGGGGTAGGTAGATCTTGACATGCTGCAAATTTTTGAAATTCGAACATAACCTTTATCTCTTATAGTTTTTGAAATATAAGACGAAAAGTATTAAAATTTTACAAATTTGATGAAAAAAGGGCAACAACTCCAAGATGGGTAATCAGATTTACTGCAAAATTACAGGGTAGGTCAATCTTGACATACTGAACATGTTTGCTGTTTACACTTAACATCTATCTCTTATAGTATTTGAAATAAAGAACAAAAAGTATTACAATTTTGAAAATTTGATGAAAAAAGGGCAATAACTCCAAGACGGGTAATCAGATTTTCTTCACAATTGCAGGGTAGGTAGACCTTGACATGCTGCACATTTTTGCAGTTTAAACTTATCATCTATCTCTTATAGTCTTTGAAATAAAGAACAAAAAGTATTATAATTTTGAAAATTTGATGAAAAAAGGGGAATAACTCCAAGATGGACTATTAGATTTTCTTCACAATTGCAGGGTAGGTAGATCTTGACATGCTGAACATTTTTGCAGTTTCAACTTATCATCTAACTCTTATAGTTTTTGAAATAAAAAATGAAAAGTATTACAATTTTGAAAATTTGATGAAAAAAGGGCAATAACTCCAAGATCGGTAATCAGATTTTCTTCACAATTGCAGGGTTGGTAGATCTTATCATGCTGAACATGTTTGCAATTTAAACTAATCATCTATCTCTTATAGTTTTTTTTTATTAAAAACAAAGTATTAAAATTTTGAAAATTTGATGAAAAAAGGGCAATAACTCCAAGATGGGTAATCAGATTTTCTTCACAATTGCAGGGTAGGTAGACCTTGACATGTTGCACATTTTTGCAGTTTAAAGTTACCATCTATCTCTTATAGTTTTTGAAATAAAGAACGAAAAGTATTACAATTTTGAAAATTTGATGAAAAAAGGGCAATAACTCCAAGATGGGTAATCAGATTTTCTTCACAATTGCAGGGCAAGTAGACCTTGAAATGCTGCACATTTTTGCAGTTTCAATTTATCATCTATCTCTTATAGTTTTTTAAATAAAGAACGAAAGTATTAAAATTTTGAAAATTTGATGAAAAAAGGGCAATAACTCCAAGATGGGTAATTAGATTTTCTTCAAAATTGCAGGGTAGGTAGATCTTGACATGCTGAACATGTTTGCAGTTTCAACTTATCATCTATCTCTTAGTAGTTTTTGAAATAAAGAGTGGAAAGTATTAAAATTTTGAAAATTTGATGAAAAAAGGGCAATAACTCCAAGATGGGTAATCAGATTTTCTTCAAAATTTCAGGGTAGTTAGATCTTGTCGTGCTGATCAGATTTTTGATATTATTAACGTTTTTTGAGTTATTACCAAAAACGCGCAATTTTACCATGTTCTATTTTTAGTAACAGCGGCCATGTTGATCGGTGCACGGCTTCACCGGACAGAAGCCGGACACAATTTTGAAACTAGACACCCTAGTGATGATTCAGACAAAGTTTGGTTCCAATTGGTCTGGTAGTTTCAGAGGAGAAGATTTTTTTTAAAGTTTACGTCATACGACAGACGACGGACACCAAGTGATGGCAATAGCTCACATGACCCTTTGGGTCAGGTGAGCTAAAAAGCACTAAACTAGTCAGTTTTCATGTTGTATTTATTTTTCTTTTTGTATAATTCAACATGATTTACATGATAATAAAAATTTCATTTGATAAAATGCTGACTTAATGAAGATTTGTCATTGTATGGGTATGTACAATAAAAAAGCATGCACCATTTCATGCCAAAATTATCCTCTCATGCTGCCTTACAGGAATCTACATCAACTCTTATAACACAGTATTGTCTACCCATCACTTCAATACATGTTTACTCTCATACATGGCAAACAATGGTCACAAAATTCCTCTCTTCAATCAATATGAATACTGTCAAAATGTTAGCTTTATGGGGAACTTTCTCCATCTTGAGCAATACTGACAAAGAATTGAAATGTCTCATAATAAAAGTACTTCTTGATTTACAATAGTATAAAACCGGGATAATCACTCTTACTCCTTATCAAAAGTTGGTTGTTACAAGTTTAAACAAATAAATTTGTAAATAAGACTCTTAAAAATTTCTTAAGGAATGAGACTTGTTTTAAGGTGATTTAATGATACTTCTATAACTCCCCAATACATGTAATAACTTGAATTTTAGTAAATGTGGCAAAAAACCTACTTAAAGAGATCTTATATTTCATTTGTTAATTCATATTTCTTCAAACATTTACATAGATTTAGTGTTTAAATGGCACTGAAAAATCCTCCATTCAATCAAAGCAACTGCCAGCTCAAACCATCAACATTAATAGTGTCCTCACAGTTCCACAGATAGTAGTAATTGTTTATGTGCACACTAAATTTGATATCCAAGTTTTTATTACTTCAGTTATATATAAGGAGTCTTATTATATAAACCACACACTGGTATTCATGTATAAAATATCTTCTATATAGCCAATGAAATAGAATCGTCCTGTATGGAATGTGGATCTTAAACATAATCCCCAAGTTCATTCATAACTATAATTTTGCTTAAAAATTTCAAATTCTGGGGGAAAAAAAAGCTATAAGCAAAATTTTATTTTGAATAGTAGTTTGATTTACACCATTATCAATATATTATTCAATTGCTAGTATTTATCTCTGATAAAACACGGACTCACCACCTTGACTTCTAACTTTTAGTTGTTTACACTCCCTGTATTTTGACAATTAATGTTTCTTTTCATTTCTTTTTCAAAATTTATTTTGACCAAAAAAAAATTTGATATTATATGGAACTAGTTTTCATCTATACAGGAAATTAGTTCTGTTACTTGATTAAGGACATATTTACTTACTTTGATCAATGAAAATATTGAGAAATTTTTTTTTTATTAACTGACCTTGTATAAATATTCCTACAAAAATAGAAACATTTGAGATTCTAAGTGAACAATTCAACTATACTCAAGATAAAATATGTTCAACTGATAAATTGAATGTTGTTTAGCCCTATGAGAACAGGATCCAATTTTAAAATCCTCAACATTATACATCACAATAACAATACAATGTAACTGATGTCTATAGTATATGCAGTACACAAACATACTGGTCAAGTTAACATTCTGAAAGAAATATTCATTAAATGATTATTTACTTGTATTTGAACAAAGTCTAAAAACCTAGTTTTTCTTCATAATGATAACCTCATATATGTAAGTTTTAAATTGCTTTCTAACTTTTGTGTATATTAGGAAGAAATAATCTTGTTGCTCAATATTTTGTCAGGATCAAAAGTACAAGTGCCGTTATAATTATTCTACATTCTACAACTACATTGTAGTAAAGCCAATCACTCACTGATCTTAGAATTTATTATAGATGTATATATCTACTTGTCACTAAGCTAAAGGAATAAGAACAGAAGTTAGATTTTTCCCTAAAGAATACTTTTCCACAGAGTTCTATCATTGAATAACAACAACATTTTTTTTCTTATCAGTAAGGACTTCAACTTGTTAAAATTAATTTCTCCATTCAAAAATGTCCTATCATATTACAACATACCTTTTAACAACATTGAAAATGGCCCCATTTTGTTTGTTTTGTTTCCCTAAGTATAGGTGAAGAAACATTTATTATTTTGTATTGCTACTATATATCTTTATTCTCATAATCCAAAATCCAAGGTATAGAGAAAAATAAACCCTTTTTCCCCCCAAGACATTAGCATACCAACTATCAAACTTAGATAAATTTTCCATATGTTTTGCTATTGTTTCAGAAACTGTTAATAGGATCAGAACTAACATTTTCAAACATAATATGAATGTTTAATTTAAATTGATCTGGTGGATACAGATAAAAATTTTGTCCCTGGTTTTCTCATGTCTAAATTGCATCACCTAAAAATTATAATTTCACAGTTAAACCTAAAAAAATAATTAATTATCGTGCAGCTCAAGTTTGAATTTCATCTTCTTCTACATAACATTATAAACATTTTCAAAGTTTATTTGGTAAATGTGGCTATCTAGTCTTTTCAATGTAGAAGACAACCCAAGGAATAATAAATTATGCAAAAGAAATGACCAAGAATTAGGTTATGCTTGTAACACAATTGATCTCGTACCAAATAGACAATTTGGTTGAACATGAATGTAGCTACTATAACAAGATAGAGAACTTTTACATACTGTTTCCTCCTTCATCTATCCTCTCAACTCTTAGTGAAAAGGAGGAGGTATCATTTGAACTATTGTATACTTAAACTTTCACTATCTGTTAGGCGTTTTTTTTAATTATCAACAATTTTATTTTGTTAACAAAGCAAAAACATACAGGGACGGATAAACTTAATGTTGAAAATAAATTATAACAAATATCAACAGCGAGCTCAACAGAAAATATCTTATAAATAAATAAAATCTATTCAATAGTTTTGACATCATTATAGTGAAGTTCCTTTCTATTTTAAACTACTTGTTATCTTTTGAATTAATTCTTTAATTCAAGCAGTAGAATGTATTTTACTTCCTGGTGTATAACTGGTGACTTTACTTCAGTGTTGAATTATAAAACCATAAAAATTCAGGCCATGTTTTCCTAAATTGATCATAATCTTATAGAAGTATTTAAATTGGAATAACTTAGTAATGTTTCAACTAGTGAAATAATATCACATCAAAACTCATCAATTTCATACAAATAAGGATTTGAACATTTCTTTATTGAGATCAGAAAGGAGCTTTTGAGAATAAAGAATAGGTAACATGTTGATGGTTTCTGTCTGAAGAAAGATTCAACATGAAATGATGTAAGTATTCCCATCATAAATGATGGCATCCCAGCCGTTCACCCATCAAGGGTCATTCTTTTGTCAAGGCAGTTCCTTTTATATGCACAAACCGCAGCAGCCATGATGACGGCCGACTTTCAGGAGCTTCACTCGACCCTCATGAATCACAGGTTAATCTAGCACCATTGGCAGAGACAGAGTCTCGGCTAGCTAAGTCCTCCAAGTTTTTCTATCACTATAGTTTATTACTACGTTGCCAGTCGAGGTCGTTTTGCAGATGGTGATTCAGAGTCTTCCTCCTCTTCGTCCGAGTCCTCATCAGGATAATCTACTAATCCCACTAGCCCTGCCTGTAAATCAGAAGTCAATATTACAGAATTTCAGATTTATCCATGAGTTTTTACAAATAATTAATCAGCAGATAAAAAGGTGAACCTATGATTTTGATTGCCACAAATACCAAAATAAAAAATCTACAGTACATCTGAAAAATAACTAGAAGCTCTCCAGAGTCTGTCTCACTCAAATGGTCTAGATGATCTATGTATTGAACTAAGGCTGTCACGGTTATTCATGTAACCGTCGGCAGTTAGATTTCAAATACTATCCGTTTAAAGAATTAGTAAACGGCTAACCGTAATGTATACGTGTATACGAGATCAAGAGTAAAATATGGTCAAGTAAAAGTACAGTAACCTTTCTGTTGCCGATATTCGTCAAAACAACATTGAGACAGTCCCTTTTATTCATTACCCAATCAAATGTTTAACAAACATCAGGTGAACAGTGTATCCCAATACACAACTTGGAAAATAAATATGTACGTTGGGCACTGACGTTGGGTCGTTTAACACACTGTCATTTTACGAGAAAAGCGCAGAGTTTGAGAGTACTTTTTATTTCATATTCCTGACAAACCCATCACTGTAACTCGTAGATCTTATCACGTCTTACATGTCAATGGAAGTTAATTCAATAATATCAGAGTTTACATCGGACACAAAATTGCTTCCATGTACACATGTATAAAGACAAGTGTAGTATACCAAAATTGTTCTTGTCATTTCATGGGTGTGATTTTAAGTCTTAAAGTTCGAGATCTTCCACAAAAAAGCCAAAAACACAGACTTTTCAGTAAAACCGTTCTTTCACAATCACAATAGCTGCATGCCTCACATAGAGGCTTTTCAATTACCGTTTAAATGGGATCGGTTCGTTTAATGAAGGTCGTTTAAACGGGATCGGTTCGTTTAATGAAGGTCGTTTAAACGGGATCGGTTCGTTTAATGAAGGTCGGTTAAACGGATAGTGATTTTGCTAACCGTGACAGCCTTATATTGAACCATTGCCTATCATAGCATATTTTAACTTTGATTTCCAGTCTTGAACCCATGACTATGGGGAATTCATTGGTACAAAATTGATCTTTATATCACAATGCTGCTTTATGTAAAATACACATGCAATTCAATTCCTGGCTCTTTTTTTTATTTCTCCCATTGTAACCTACTTTAATTGTATTAGTAAACAATTTTTCAGCCAAATCATAGCAAGAACAAGTTACTTATGTGAAGATGATGTTCACTTCTGTACTAGACTGGATTTTATAGTGCTAGCTCACTGAAACAGTTCCTGGTAGGCATGTTGCTCCATTCAAGCATATTATACAGATTCTCCGGCCAAATATGGTTTGCTCATTCTCCTTAATTTGCTGCATGCTTAGCTGAGAAGCAGCAACTACCAACTTTATAGATTTTGGTTCAACCCAGCTTGGGCTCAACCCCACAACTGCCACGATAGAAGGTGAGCATGATAACCATTTCACCACCGATAAGTTGTTAGTTACTACAAATACACAGCTCTTCAGTACATAGCATTTTTTTAAACAGCCTGTGGTCATTCATCATTCTGAAGAAGCTTAATGCTGCTGCCAATAAATATTTGGTGTCATGTACAAAATAAAGACAAAGAGGGAATCTTAGTCACCATACATTTGTATATTGCTAAAATATATACATACCCTTTTAGCAGCCAATGCCTTGTCTGTTGGTGTACTCGGTGATGAGTTTGGTGTTGGACACGGTATTGTTGGACTCCCAGTGGGTGAATTGACCGGACTTGTTACCGGACTATTGTTTTTTAAATTGATATTTATACATGTTGTCCTATTTATTAACCTTGGTGGTGATTCACGAGATTGGTCTTTACCTACAAAATCAATAAAAACCACAAAAATTATCAAAATTCATAAATATGTTTACTGTAAATGCTAGAACTATCCGCTTCTAAATAGGCTTTTGTCTTGACAATACAACTTACTGTTCAACAAAATTAAAGAAAGGAAAGAAAATTTGATTAATTTAATTTATTTTCCATTCAATAGGTGTGAAAAATATAATCAAACACCAGTAAGAATACAAGACAGATAGTATCAAAGACATTATTTAATTGCGAAGAATGTATTCTGGGGTTGGGGTGTACAAGATTTGCCTTTTTATACTTGCAATACTATCTCCTGTTTAATCAAGGTGAGATTTACATGTTAAACCACTGTAAAACACAACAGCTCTTTAGTCCATATTTGTTATATAACTACACAAGTAATTTTCAAGATGTTTTAATTTACATCATTTTCAGGTTAAATGGTACAGGACACAAAAGTACCAGGCAAAAACAATTAATAGCCATAAGTACATGTACCTGATTATCTTTCTCACTTAAATACTTAATTACATCAACTTTTCTCTGAGTCTGGTATGATGCCTTTCTTCAACCCAGCCACAACATGATACAAATCAGTGTATATTAATTACCTTTTCTACTGCCTATATATCTGTTAATTTGGTCAAAATCAGCATCTAAACTAGAACGTAATACATCAGAGATAGGAATCACAGAATCCATGTCTTCTGTTTCATCATCTTCGTCAAACCACGTCTCTTCTTCCTCCTCCAATGTTCTTGGATCTCGTCGATACCGATGATTCCGTAACAATGAGGGAGTACTTAAAGAAAGAAGAAGCATTGTATACTTTATTAATAATCATCCCTTTCCTCCCACTACACATATAAACTTTCCCTAAACTTAGGTAGGAATTTATTTTAATTCTTTATTTATTTAACGAGGATTGCGGACAGCCGATGGCTACAGTGGTTTTCCTCAACAGTAGGAATTTTTTTTTAATGTGCCATAATAAATGATAATTACTCACATTTTGTCAAACAAATTAATTAAGATTTATATCCCTGCTGTCAGCTCATTAAAACAATTTCTTGTCCATCTGAACAATGATTTTAAGTCAGTTAAACTTCTTTTCCATTGAGGACAACACAGAAATCACTCAATCATCGGGATTATCAAAGGTAAACACTAGATTATTTTGTTTATGTGATATGATACTGAAACTGACAATAAAATTTATTTGACAAAATTTTGTTTTGTCCTAATTTCCATTTTCAGACATCTTCCAGTCACATCTATAGTAAACATTAACTGTGTTTCATTCTGTATACTCATGTCCTGTATTGATTCACATAAAGCAACTTTGAAGATTTTTACACAATTACGTTTTGTAAGCAGAAATGAGACATTATGGTTGAAAAGACACAATATGATAGCAATATACCGTATAGCGGGTTATTTTCGGGGGGTGCTAATTTTCGCTTATTTTAGCAGTCAAACAAAAATCGCCAAAATAAATTCCGCTAAAATTTCATTCTATGGCAAGTATTTTCTCATAGCTATAACGTAGGGAAAGGTTTATTTTCTAATTAATGGTCGGCAGATCGTTAATGGTACATGTACATATATCTAGTCTATAGTCAATAGTCATATACAATATTAGTGTATTGTAGAAGAATATAGAAAATATTTGTATGAGGCTAAGGAACTGGGAGGAAAATGCGAGGCTTCAGCCGAGCATTTTCCACCAGTTCCGTGCCGAATACAAATATTTTCTATATTCTTCTACAATACACTAATATTGTTTTTATCCTGCAATTTAGGTTAGGTAGTGTTTTTTTTTTTTTAATTTAGAAAAATAAATATTCCTCAAACCTTTCGTGGGCCCCAAAGTAAGTCTTGAAGCTGTATTTGTATATTATACAAATACAGCACACCTGTATACCAAGATGACGTCATAGTGTTTGAAACGTAAAGATTAGACGTTATTTGGCTTCGTGTACGCTTTAAGTTTGATACAATTTAACTAAAATAAGTTTTCAAGGTAAGCTTTTTAATTACTTTTGTGTGTATTGTTGTAAATATGACATGTAGGATTTTACATTTTCAAGATGGCAGATCTGTATGTTCTATTTATAACCTGTGGCGTGTCTTGAAGCTGTATTTGTATATTATACAAAATACAGCACATCTGTATTCGACACATGTTATTTGCTTACTAGAGTGCTCATTGCAGGATAAATTTAATTATTAGTATATATGCCCTTAGCAATTTTTTGGTTTTCAAAATGTCTTCGTACGTGAGTTGTTTTAGCTGAGTTTCTTTCATTAAAGATTTACGGGTATTAAATTTTAGTTAAAAGTTGACATTCCAAAGATGAGCATCTTAAATTTTGAATAATGAATTAATGCCAATTAAAAACTTTATCAACACATTACTGTAACATCAAAAGATATGTCACATTTACAATAACGGTCATAAAAGGTGTTAAATTGCCAGCAGGTATACCACCTTTTAATTTAATTTTTACCTGTATATCGATATAAGTTAAATTGTCATGCATCGTAATCAACACATATAATCGTTTAACCTATTGACCAAATGATTGTTTACCTAACATACACCATAATCATGTTAAGAATTATTGAAGTATAAACAATTTACAACATTTATTAATCCCAAATTTTCCGGAATTTGTCCGTAATGGATTTCGTGAAAGTGGAATTAGTGGCGTTTTGAAGGATTTTCTTGAAGATAAACTTCCGTTATCTACACTGACACGAGACTCGTAATTACTATGATCTGTGATACCGGTACTTGTAAAGACAGTACGTTAACTAACTTTTTATTTGTTTTTAATGTATGCATGTTTTATCGATGTAAATTAAACTATTAACTTAACATTTTTTTTATTTGATATCTATAGGGATCTAGTATATTGCACATTTTTGACACGTCAGAATGAACACGAGACAATACACGGGAAAATATCTCAATCTGTCAATCAAGCGCCAAAATTTTTATAACGAAATTATGTATCCGCCAAAATAAAAACCACTAAAATTTATTGCATACCTTTTCTAGTCAAAACCACGAAATTTTACACCCGCCAAAATAACCCGCTATACGGTAGGTACCTGTCAAAAACTTTGTCCTTCAGGCCGTCTTGTTGTTGTTCATATCTCATCTTTAATCCATTGAATGTACTAACATAATTTACACTCTCTAATTCTTTCATATGACTTTCTACTATGTGAGCACAAAGAGACTTTATATCCTCCTAAAAAATTACACATACAAAAGTGAGTGATTCTTGCTCAACTCAAAACGAGCAATTTTCAGCTATATCATGACGAGAACAACTGAAGATGCCTGCTTTGTACTAGACCAACATGATCAGCTGAATTTTTATAGTGGTAGCTCACTTAAACAACAGTCAGCAGGTAGACTTGTCGCTTAACTCGGACTTGTTATCCTGATTCAGAGACAACCAGTCTTTGCTCTAACTCTTTAATGCTGCGTGTTTAGCAGAGTAGCAGCAAATACCACTATTACAAGTCTTTAGTTTTTCTCAACCAGGGCTTGAACCCATAATCTACCACAGTTGAGACAAGCATACTTACCATTACACCACCGATGTGGTACCAAACATAATAGTATGAACAAATCATGTTATATGACATATGCATTCAAAGACTAAATATTAAATAGAGTGGCTATGAAGATTCATCTAATTATATTTCATTTTTCTATTAACAACTGTGCAATATGTGCATGTTGCGCCTATATAAAGTTCCGCAACGCTCAACAAGTGAAACACAGTCATGGAATACACCACTTTTATGACATATAATTTTAATCAAATTAAGTCCCATAACCCAGACACAAAAAAAAAGAATAATAATAAATTTGTTTTAATAGTCAGGCATGGCAAAGTAAATTTAGTGTCCAACGTTAATAGCCAGGGTGGACAATGGCTAATTATCATACATCCTCCCTAAAATCTGGCATATAAAAATAGTAGTATAATATGGACTTACCATTTTGATGAATTCAAATAGTTCTATGATTGCAGAGTTTAACAGATTATATCTACTTCCATTAGCTAGGAAGGCCTCTACAATAGGTTTAAATAAGGAGCCTTTGATAATATATCTGTAGTAGAAGTCATCCTTGATTCCTATAATTTTACGCATAAATCTCAAGGCACCTGAAAATGAATAAATATCATTATATGACTGTGCATGATTTTGTCAAGCAAGCCGTCGTTTGTTGTGTTTATGTGATGGCAGACACCAAAACAATGTTTATGTATTTAAGATTTTACACTATATCATAAGCTGTGAAGTTACTTTTGTGAACTGAAAAACTGGCATGAGCTGTTTAAATTGTATTTGATAGTATGTAAATTGTTCCGACAGGTAAATCAAGGGTCGATAACATTTTTACAGGTGTTGTCTGCAAACGTCTTCAATTTTTGGACTGAAATATTTTGGGTGCGATTACTTTGGAACTTCATATTTTGTGGGTTATAATAAAACCATGAACAAAATTTCCAGACTTAGACATGTCTTGCCTTTTAACAGGTCACCAACAACCACTTCTAAATATGAGCCAGTCCTCACAATGAGCACCAGTCCTCCTGCCCTACACCAGTAAAACTGTGTTCGGACCAGGAATTTTTTCAGTTTTTATTTAGAACTATATAAAAGGTAATAAATTCAAATTTTCATTTTGAGGACATTGAGCTGCAGCAAGGAATCTTTCTATGTGTTCTGAACATAGCATACTCTAAACACCAGTGATTTCAAAAATAATAAGACTCTCCTTAATACATATTTACTTACATAGTGCCAGAAATCTATGTCGTGATTTTAACAATAATAAGACTCTCCGTAATAAATCCTTACTAATGATGTAGTTCTTGATATGGAATGTATGATGTTCTATACAAAATGTCAGCAAATCTAAGATCAGAGATTGAAGCTGAGCTGATTGGAAGTCATCTGTAAAAGTCAACAATATAGAACTCAATGAAATGAAGTGTATATAGACAGGGTGGACAACGTACGTCATACATCCAGGTATTTTTTTTTTTATCGAAAACTGTCATTGTCTAATCATTCCAACAAGATTTCCTTTTGACAAATGACAATAGCTTTTTGAATATTATCGATGTAAATAGTACCCTACAAGTCTGTAGTACTTTGGTCTGGCTTTTATCATACAGGTTCGTTGCTAAAATAGTATAAAAATGAGTTTTATTTTGTCAGATGGTTGAAAAATTTCCGCCATTATAAAGTTTTCGATAAAAAAAATAGCCAGATGTATGACGTACGTTGTCCACCCTGATAGATATGAAGTAACTTCTGGAGCTGTTAACAAAAAAACAATACTGACAAATCTTCCTGATCTATTCTATAACCAAGAAATTGTGATGAACAGACAGAGTATTTTGCCATAATAAAACTGTGGTGTGTGTACATAATTAATGTTATTACAGAAATTAATAGCCAATTGCTTTTCCACAAATCAACAAATCTTAGCAGTTACAAATTCTGTATGTTTGTCTTATAAATAAATAATATCAAGAGGAGAATGTTTGTAAATTGTCATACCTTTACTTAGACGTCCATCTGATGTGTTGGCATATAACGGGGCTGTTAGTACATGCATGCTGTGCTTGTAAAAGAATACTAGAAATTCTGATTTCTCTGTTTTCTACAAAAGATCAAATGTAATCCATTAATAACCATAGAACTGAAAAGATTTATCTGAACAACAACATCCATCTGTCACTTGGTCGTGTCCATCTATTTATTATTTTCAATCAATAAAATCTAAATATTTTTCTATTTCTCAGCATTGGGTTACTAATAATATTGTCAACAACAACATCAATCCAAAGATATACTTTTATATAATCTTTGTGATTTTCTAACAACATCAATCCCAAGATATACTTAACCCTTACTACGCTACATAAAAAAGAAGCACTATGTCTGCTGCTGCATTCTTTTTGTTTCAAAGGAGAATAAAGATACAGTATCTTAAAACAGCAATAACTTCTTTATTTTTTAGAATACAGAAAAACTTTATGCATGAAAATTATTCTCCAAACAATGATCTTTCCAAATGTGTACTTTATGCAATGGTATTTTGTAATTTGACACCTGTATTTTCAGGTAAAATATAGGTAAAAGGTGAAAAATGTAATATTTTGTTTTACAACTGTTTAAATACAGAAATATATTGATATAAGTTGTTTTTCTCTTCTGCATTTAATGAATGAATGTTGGTCAATCAATATATGTATATCTTGTAACAATTTGACAGGTATTACAGGTAAGCCAGGTTGACGCAATAAAGATTATTACCTGAAAATTTGTTTTGTTTTTATTACAAAAAAACGTACTTTCGATACTTTTTTCACGCTTTTTACACTTATAGATTTGTCTGTGTTGTAATCAAAGCCCACATATCGTCTTTAAATAATAAATAAAAAAAAGAAAATAGGTTTAGGGTCTTCCTGCAGTAACATATTCTTCAGCCCTGGCGTTGTGGTAAATGGTGCACATAGCGGTGGAGAATCATCTCCGAAGAAAACCGAAGTCGTCATCTTGTTGAACATTTCTATCCTTTCATGACTGTTGTAAGTCAATTTATCTTAAAATCTCATAATCTGGTATTAGGTCTTCAGGTCCAAAGCCTTCAAATTCATTCTCGTCATCCGAATCTTCGAATATTTTAATAAATTCATCATCATCAATTCCAATTTCATCAATGTCCGCCATTTTGAAACCATGCAGTTTACCTGTCATATTTTCCTTTCTCTGCTGTACTTTTACATACAACTTACCTAGATTTCAAATGCAAACCCGACCTGAATCACTTTACTATACATTAACGATAAATTCTGAGGCATTCCGAACTTTTGAGATTGCAATTCAATCACTTCATAATACCGGCAATAAAAACGACATATGTCGCGATCAGCTGTCATGGTCATCAATGTCTGCACGACATATGCCGCTCTTAGCGTAATAAGGGTTAATAGATAATCTTTGTGATTTTCTAACAACATCAATCCCAAGATATACTTAATAGATAATCTTTGTGATTTTCTAACAACATCAATCCCAAGATATACTTTTATATAATCTTTGTGATTTTCTAACATCAATCCAAAGATATACTTTTATATAATCTTAGTGATTTTCTAACAACATCAATCCAAAGATATACCGGTACTTTTATATAATCTTTGTGATTTTCTAACAACATCAGGGGTGTGGAAATACTGAAATGTTCTACTTGTCCCCGGGCAAGTCATCTGAAAAAAGTTACTTGTCCGGACAAAATATCCTACTTGTTCTGTTTTGTACAAACATTTGATACTTATAAGCACAGTTGCTAAATTGAACTTGTTTATATTGTCTATTACATCATTG
>MJUT01004236.1:23266-36232 GCA_002080005.1 Gigantidas platifrons | reverse complement strand
TGGGCGGAAGGTTGCGACACATGTTGTGTAAAGCAGTGTCTTCCGGTTTACACGAGCGCTAGCATTAAACGATTCGATCGTTTAAAAATTTGTCAAAATTTTGTTTTTTGAGATATCAGTGTAATTTTTATTTTTATTTTGGAGGCAATACCTAGGACTTCAGTTTCTTCTCACTTTTACCTTGAAATTTTGATGATGTCACTATACACAGGTAACATAAAATGCAATTAACAGGTAAAAACTAATTTATTTACTAACAAAAATATTTTAACATCAGATTCTGTTTTAAAGTTCATGATTCTGTTTGAAAATGTTCAATAAAACATCAATTCATCTTACTGGATCAGTTTGATAAAAAAATGTCTCTTTTATACATTGTAATTACAGGTAAACAAATACGGATTTCACTGTTATTTTGTATATGAATAAAATGTATAAAACATTAAAAGTCTTCAATATTATTGAGTACCGGTATTTTTTATTATTTAAACTACTTGTAGATATGAAAGTATTCATAGGCAGTGTTACTTCCATTCAACACACGACGTGGCCCAGAAAGTAACGTCCGGTGGTTGAAGATCATATTCAAAATTTTGAAAGTTCAATGGCAGATCTCGTTGAAAATCGGGCAAAAACCCTTCCAATTCTGCATCCTCATAGTCGTCATCCTCTAGTAAAATTTCTAATATTCTGTCAAGAGCGTCATCCCCTCCATGATAGTCGAAAATCTGCCACTTCGTCGTCAGATTCTTGACTCTCTTCAGAATCGGACATTTTGTAGCGCCGTCAAGACATTTTACTTTCTCAACTTCAAACACGCATAAAATTGTTCATATTCTGTCTTTTTTCAAGCAGTTTTTTGCATTTTGTTGTTCGATGTTCGCTAAACTGGAAATGACAAAAGGGCGACAATTCTAACAAACAAACACGTGTTCACCGGCGGGAAATTCAAACCACCTATCTGAATCCCGCTAAAGCGAGACTTGTCGTCTGTTGTCTGAAGCGAGAATCCCACTGTAGCGGGACTCATCGGCGAAAGGGTTAAATTTTTGTTTTTACTTCTTTGATGAGGGTTATTATAATTCTTAAACAAATACTTCAATTGTTTATGATATCTTCATGTTTCAAAAATAAATGAATTAAAATACAGAGGTAAATAAGTCTTGAATCATGTTTTAAAATAAAGACAATTTTACATATCCAAACAGTTAAACAAAGACACAGAAAAAACAAATTATTGGGGGGGGGGGGGTTGTCCTAGTAATACATAATGTAGAGGTTAAACAATGGAAAAGAACATATATTTATCCTGCAATGAGCACTCTAGTAAGCAAATAACATGTGTCGAATACAGGTGTGCTGTATTTTGTATAATATACGAATACAGCTTCAAGACTTACTTTGGGGCCCACGAAAGGTTTGAGGAATATTTATTTTTCTAAATCTAAAAAAAAAAACACTACCTAACCTAAATTGCAGGATAAAAACAATATTAGTGTATTGTAGAAGAATATAGAAAATATTTGTATTCGGCACGGAACTGGGTGAAAATGCTCAGCTAAAGCCTCGCATTTTTCTCCCAGTTCCTTAGCCTCATACAAATATTTTCTATATTCTTCTACAATACACTAATATTGTATATTTAAGTGTAAGCTATGATATAAAAGAACATATACTTATATTTAAGTGTAAGCTATGATATCAAAGAACATATACTTATATTTAAGTGTAANCTGCGGGAATTACAGGATCGCATATTTATCGGACATCCGGACCGACAGAGGGACTGAATTTATCGGACATTTAGATTTTTTATCGGCAAAACCGACACTTTTCAATAACTCTGATATACTTATATTTAAGTGTAAGCTATTATATCAAAGAACATATACTTATATTTAAGTGTAAGCTATGACATAAAAGAACATATACTTATATTTAACTGTAAGCTATGACATAAAAGAACATATACTTATATTTAACTGTAAGCTATGATATCAAAGAACATATACTTATATTTAAGTGTAAGCTATGATATCAAAGAACATATACTTATATTTAAGTGTAAGCTATGACATAAAAGAACATATACTTATATTTAACTGTAAGCTATAATATAAAAAGTTTTATCTAGTGTGTCTACAACTCTTACATCATCTTGTGTTTGGCCTTCCTTCATGATAAACTCTCTGACCATGGACGGACTGAATTCCACAATGTATGAAAATATATCTATTGCAGCTGACTTAATCTGTGGATCATCAAGTCCCTAAAATTAAATACACAAATATGTATCTGATAATTTTAAATTAACATTTATGAAAAACATAAAACCATTAATTATTTTTAAACTATATCCTGAAGAAAACAAGTTACATGTACATGTACTTTTTGATGAGATGATAATAATCTGATACATAAATGACTGTGAAATACAAACTTTTCCAAGTCAAAGAAAAACAGGTATTTCACCCAGTGAAATAAATATTTCATTGTGTGAAGCCACTACCAATGTCATTACAATCGAAAATATACAGAATCAAAGAGTAATTATAGTATACTAAAAGTCTGTTTTGTACCAGATCAACATTAAAGAAATCATCCGACCACCCAGAACCCTTCAATTTATCATGTATACTTACTAAAATAACTTCAATAGCCGATAAAACACCAAGGGTTGATAATGTCTGAAAGAAAGATTTAAAATAAAGTTAGCCACAAGGATGAGTAAATGTTTCATAATTATAACTCAACTAATATAAAGTTCATCACAACTAGAACTGTGAGTGACCTCACTGAGTGATACCCCCCGCTTGCAGTTTAGTACGAGTTGCGCTTACAAGGTACATGCCCTTTTTGTGAAAGTATAAGTTGAATTATCTCCCCTTTTAAATTTTGGACAGCAACCATATTCCTTCATGCACATCTGCAGGTAGTGTACTACAAGTGTGTAAAGTTTCATAAAAATCCAATAAGCCGCTTAGAAGGAGTTGCGCTTAAAAGGTACATGGACGGACGGACGGACAGGGTGATTCCTATATACCCTTTAACTTTGTTTGCGGGGGGGGTATAATGACAGCAAACTGTTTCATAAAGGTAACAAAACATATGTAAACAAAAAATGTCTGACATGATTTGTTTTTTTCTTTTAAAAGCTTGTAATATAGTATTAGTGCATGTCTACTGCTAAAACTGTTCTACTTAATATTTTTTTTTCATTTCACTTCTTGAAATTTTGTACATGACAGACCAGTCACCTGGAATTCATTGTTCATCTTGTAGATATAATTTTTGTAGTCCGTTTGTTTATGACCCTTTTAAATTGCTTCACACTATCAATTGGTCTTACAAAAAATATGGCTATATTGTTGTATTATACAGACAAGATTTTTTGTTTAATTGGTTGACTTGTTTTTGATCATCATAATAACATTTATGAACAAAAAACCGTAGATGTGGAGTTAATTATCATTTAGATGTACGAGTTATGAAATGGACATCTTTGATAAATTTAAATATTTTAAGATGCATGCATACAGAACAGAATGATTCAAGTATGACAATCAAGCTTTAGTATCACATTATTAGATATTATATATACATATTAATTCAAGTAATTACCACTAGATTTTATGTACAAAACTGTGTCCATCGTTCAAAAGCTTGTCAAACTCTCAAACACTTCAACAACGTTTTAGCAACAGGTGAAAATAACATTGTCGAAGTGTTTGAGAGCTTGACAAGTTTTTGAACGATGGACACACCGTTGTTAAGCAGATATTTAGGGGCATTTGACGCACTATCACACCGTTGTTAAGCAGATATTTAGGGGCATTTGACGCACTATCACATTTAATATTTTCCTTACAATGACTAATGATATAAGTAAAAACTTACATTTAAATGGAACAAAACGGCATCCAATTATGACGTACATTCAACCCCCCCCCCGATATAGGTCATAGGAAAATTACCTTGTAAAATGATTCTCTATTTTGTTGCTGTAAAGTCTGCGAAAATGTACAAAATTCTTTTAAAAATAGCACTAAATCTCTCCTAACATTCTCATCCGTTTCATCATCAATCAGCTGTGTAAACAATGTTGACAAGAACTTTTCATCATCCTAAAAAATACAAGTTTAATGATACATGTACTTGTTTTTAATGGTAGACAGGGGTTTCCCTTTTTTATTGAATGTTAAATTGCTTAATCTTGAAATTTTATTAAATGTGTCAAGTTGTACACAAATACTTCAAATGCAAGCATCTAACATCGGACTTATATTAATATCTTTTTTACCAGCTTGTCTATCTCAAGACAAATGTGTGTAAAGGTAAATTTATATTCTGCCATGTTACCAGAAATATACATACAGAAGACTATTTTTTGGAAAGTCATTTTATTTCATTTTTCTACACTGACTATTATTTAAAATGATGAAATTACATTACAGTTCATAGTGTGAAAAAAAAACATTGTGAAAGGTACATCACTCTTCTCAATAATATACAGTTTATATTGAAAGAAAGTGATGGTCAACAATCCCACCAATATAAAAATAAAACACCTCTCACCTCAAAACACTTAACTTTTTACTCATGGGAGACAGCTTCATGTGACACTGTCTCCTATGGGCTGTTTACAGAGAACCTCCATTCATACCAAAGAAAAGTGAATTTACCTGAATCATACTGACAATCTCCACTTTGTTAAAGAATATAAATGAAGTCAATGTAGATAAATTATTCTCTTCAAACACTGAGGGGGTGGGTAATATCACATCTTGTATATACTGTACTCTGTATGTCTGATGAATTTTGTTTTTTAATTCACTGTTTGTGATCGGTACTACTTCTTTAAACTTTGCAGTTTTACGTAAGAATTCCCTATGTTTGGCCGGTTGTTGTGATGAGGGATGATATTCTAGAACTCCAATCACATCAAATATTGTATCCTCTGCAAACATTATTTCAAATAATTCATTTTTGTTCAATAAAAATATACTCTTGAATATCTCATACAAATGATGTAGTCCTTCAATATTTTCTAAATCTTCACACATATGAAACAGATCTAGTAATTTTTTGATAAAGCCATCCTTTTCAATGGCTAATGAAAGTTTCTCCTTGCGTATTGGTGTGGAGAGGATAGATGATTCTGTAAATATAGTCCATATTTCTTCTAGTTTACTCAGCTCACAGGGAGGAAGTTCTATTGGTGGAGCAGCATCAGGTATTTCTTCAATTCTTTCATCTTCAAAGTCATCAACAATATCTTGTGTTATATTTACATTGGGATCTCGATTTTGGACCTAAAAAATATAAAATTCTATTTAATTTGATCCCAACACAATTGTGGACATCCAAGATTTCAAATTGCAACTCTCAATGTAAATGTATTAACACAATATTGGTAAAGGAACATCAAGCATGTCAAGTGATTGTTTATAAATGTAACATTTTCATCTAGGGTGTTGAAAAATAAAAACTCAAACTTTGAAGAGGGCCATCCAAGAAAAGTATTGTTTTAATTAGCATCTATACAAGATGATTAAAATAAGAAAAGTATATGGATAGAGATTGAAAAATAGTGATGACAATCTAGTACACATGACCCTTCAGGTAAGGTGATCTAAAAATGAAGTTTTATTAGCATCCATTTTTTTTCATGCCAAAAATACATTTTGTATTGGAGGTAGTTTTGTCTGAAAGACCATCACGAAAGTCTAAAAATGTAAGATTCTTTTAATTCTAAATTAATATCCAGTTTAAACTTTTTCACCTGAAAGATACAAAGTGCTATGTTTCCCCTCGATTCCGAGGCTAGTCTTTTTTTAAATTACAATAATAAATTTTTAAGTTTACAATAAGCACACCAATAAGGGTAAGGATTTGCCAGTCACTCTTCCTTTAATTGTTCATTGTTTCAGGTGTTAATACAAGATAGCTCCTTGACTTCACTACTTCAGTTATTTACCTGACAAATTTTCTTCCATATCTCATCACAACCTGCCTGTTCTTGAAAACTTAAAGCCAAGTCATAGTTGTCTGCCTCTGACCAAACAATCAATGTTTCCTACAAAAATTTTCAATAAATATCTCATTGTATACAGAATATAATGTCCTACTATGACATGACCAAACATTAAATTTGGATTTGTTACATACACTGTTTTACTTTTCTGTAACAAATCTTAAAAATCAATGTATGGACAAACATGTTAAAGAAATGGTAATACGAAAAATGTCAGTCAAATAACTATAGAGAAGTGTAATGCCAGTGCTTAATTCATATAAATATTTTGTCATGTAAATATAGTGCCTAACGATCAAAATCAATGAAATCACTCACTGAAATTATTTTGGCCCGACAACACTTTTCTTAGGCACCATATTCCTTCAAGTGCCCCCAAAGTCTTGGCTTAATATTATTTTATTGCAAATAAAACAGCAATGGGATTAGACAAAAAGTTATCACAACTTATGGACTGTCCAAAGTGTTCTGCATCTGATACAGCTTTGGGTTATATCTTTTTGTAACAATGTAAACCTAAACATTTGAAAAGGCATTAATTGATAACTGCTTAAAATGTTCTGAAAAAAAATAGGACATTTCACTTTCAAAATTAATTTTGAACCTTGTACAATATTGCCATTCTATGTAAAACATGCTGCAAAAATACTTTGGGTGATCTGCAAGGAAGACAAGTCAATCTCAACAAGATGACTTTTTTGCCAAATCCATCAAGTAGCAGAAGTCCTAAATCAGATTTTTGAACCAGCTGCAGGGATAGAATTTAATGGGAATTGATGTCTAGACTTATTTAATCTATTCTAGCCCTGAAAGAAAATGTCTAGACCTGTATTTGTGACGAGGGTCGCAAAGCGACCCGAATCTGCTATGGGGGTTTGGGAACATGCCCCCACCCTTGAAATTTTTTAATAATTACATGCAAAATCTTGCATTTTGAGTATGTTTTGAATGTATGAGATGGGCAAATATTTTGTCAAAAAAGTGTATTTCCCAAATTTTTTACACCAGTAACAGGATATCAGTAGACATTCTGTCAAAATATAGCCATTTGAACATTTAAAGCCAGTGAGGTTGAAGTGTTCTCTTCCTTTTTGTGGCATCGTATGCCTTGTTACTTTCACGGGTGTCAACTTTCCGTTTAGACTGAGATTTTGAAACTCCTGGTAAGAATTTCCACATATTTTTTTTTGTTGCAAAAGTAACCTTGAACTCGTGATCATAGTCATATAAGTTCTTACATATAGCGGAGAAAAGAGTAGTTTATTTAATTGCCGACATATGACCAAGGATTTTATATAAGACAATTTTCGGAAATTGATAGTCGTAAATCACCTAGACACACGGTCTACGATAAAACAACTTGGCCTAGAGCAAGCGCAATTCTTCTAGCCTCTGGCTATCGTGCCTACAGTAATTTCGAGCCCTGAGCTGTTCCAAAGAAATGTATCAAGCTCTCCTCTGACCTCAGAGATGCATTTAAAATTTAAAAAAAAAATAATAATAGATTTTGTCTACTTACCTGTTGTTTTTGATATAATGTTTCTGGCTGTATCTTTGATTCCAAAAGAATTGTACCTGAAATATTCATAAAAGGTTTTTTTTACTTCCTTAATAACCAGCAATAGCCTGTGCAATTTTACATCTCTGTCATAATTCTATATGAAATGAGTATTGCATGTCTAAATATACTGAAAACTTATGTAAAATGATACATTAAGAACTAAGTACATTTGGATATATAAAGGGGCAATAACAGTGAAACAAGTAGAACACCTTAAGTCATTTATAGCAATGTGTCAAAATCAATAATGTTCACTTGCCCGGGGATAAGTTGAAAATGAAAGTTTACTTGCCCTCTTGTCAAAACAATTTGTTCAGCAATTTTTGTGCAAGTATTTATTCTCCTTTACCTACATGCTTCATATTATTTTGCAGACCTGCTCAGTAACTTCCAAACTAGGATGCCTACTCTAGAAAGGGATATCAAATTATAATAACAAAATCCTATATTATTTAGCATACAAGGACCATAAAACTCTCCAAACACACTAATGACACCTTATGGTGATTTAAAAAAAGGGGTATACTCTTTTTAGCAGCTAACTAGAGGCTCCCAGGAGCCTGTAATCGCTCACCTGGTTTTCAATTTGACATCTAAAGTTGATAGAAATGGGGGGGTGTTACACAAAATTTTGAAAGTGGGTCATCCAAAGATCATTTCAACTCAAATTTCTGAACAAAAGATTTTGCTGTGATTTTTATCTCATAATATTCCTAAACAGAATAAACTGGCTGAAAAAATCTCACAGAAAAACCCAGAATATATGTTAAACTACTCATTGCCATGTAGCTACAGTTAAAATTTGAGTTCATTTTGATTTGTAATAAAGCAGAAATTGACAACTAAAGAAATTTCTATTTTCAGTAACAGCAGCCATTTTGAATGGAGGGTGGGGCTGTCGGATACATATTGAAAGGGGATCACCCAAGGACCATCCCAGCCAAATTTGCTTTAATTTGGTTCAGCGGTTTCAAAGGAGAAGATTTAAATGTAATCTTTTATCAAAATATGCCTAATTTGCATAATCGGTATAAATCGGCTGAAAGAAAAATTTCACAGAAAAACCCGGAATATATGTTAAACTACTCCTTGCCATGTAGCTGCAGTTAAAATTTGAGCTCATTTTGGTTTATACTAAAGTAGCAATGGACAATTGAAGAAATTTCTATTTTTAGTTGGCTGGTGGCCATCTTGGATTTTCAATCGGTCCAAAAAGTACCAACACTTGGTTAGCAGCTTGCAATGATCATTCATGACAATTTTCAATTCCATCCTCCATGTAGTATCGGAGAAGAAGATCTTTGAAATTTCAGCCAATCAGAGGCTATTATGGCCCCTGGCAGCCATATTGGATAACCAATCGGAACAAAAAGTAACAACAATTGATCAGAACCTTGTCAGGAACATTTCTGCCAAGTATGGTTCCAATCCATCCAGTGGTTCTTGAGAAGAAGTTTGTTTTACATATTTCCCATAGGGTCGCTATGTTAAATTATGTCCCCCGCTGGCGGCCATCTTGGATTTTCAATCGGTCCAAAAAGTAACAACACTTGGTTAGCAGCTTGCAATGATCATTCATGACAATTTTCAATTCCATCCTCCATGTAGTATCTGAGAAGATCATTAAAAATTTCAGCCAATCAGAGGCTTTTATAGCCCCTGGCAGCCATGTTGGATAACCGATCGTAACGAAAGTAACAACACTCGGTTAGACCATGCAAATGAACATTCCTGCCACATTTGGTCCCATTTGCTTCAGTGGTTCTCTAGAAGAAGATTGAAATGTTTACAGACAGACGGACGGACGCCAAGTGATGGCAATAGCTCACATGACCCTTCAGGTCAGGTGAGCTAAAATAAGAGATATTTTATTGAACCTTCCCAATGATAATTTAAAAGTGGTTGCTCTGTCAGATTCCACCCTTATTTCAGTAATTGTTTATATATTTGTAAAACTTGCTCTCATCCTTAATATGCCGCTTGACCAAGGTTTTTTCATTATGATTTTAAGTAGCCGATGGTAATTGACATGTTACCGATAAGATTTGGTATGGAAAGGCCTTTAGATCCTAAAAATAATGGGAAAAAAACTATTTTCCATTTGTAATTTTAGAAATTATTGAATCCAAAGTAACCGATGCAAAATGTGAAATTAACCGATGATTTTCATCGTCAATCGGTTTAAAATGACAACCCTGCTTGACATTAAGCAACCAACAATCAATTAATATTAAATTATTTTATGAGAAGATATTGATGACCAAATTGAGGAAACTCTCAACACAATCTGCATTTGCAATGCATAGACCAACCCAGTCACAATTTGATTGACAGGAAATGTATCTTGGTGAAATTGACATTGCAAGGCCAAAAAAAAATATGTGTGTTTACGGTCACATGTCAAAAAAATCTAGGGACGGTCGGTCGGCTTTAATTGGTTTTTTTTTTACTATCGGCAAAACCGGAAATAGTCGTTCCCGGTTCCGGAATCTGATTTAGGTATTTCATTTTCGAAATTTCCGGTAAGCCGTCATTAAATTTGTTGAAGCTGTTTTATGACGAGTTACACAGTTTTTCTACCTTCTTTGCTCTCAATTTCGACAAAAAGCTAGCGGTAGAATAAATAAAATATTACTGCCGATTAAACAACAAAAATGGTTTACATCCGAATTCTGTGTAAAAATTGATAGGGTCGCTAGCAAAAATTAGGGTCAAAAATCTTTTTTTTTTTGGCCTAATTTAGTTTTGAACAAGAAATGTGTGCATCACAAAATACACCCGTCTATATAAATAGGGTTTTCCCCTTCCACAGGGGAATCATGTGGCCAAGATCCAATATACAGAACTACAGTTATTGTGCGGAAATGATCCTGTTGTCAGAAATTCTATTTATAGTAATGGTGACCTTTGACCTAATGACCCCAAAATAAATAGGGTTCTTCCCCTTCCACAGGGGAATCATGTGGCCAAGTTTGGTAAAGATCCAATGTAAAGAATTAAAGCTATCATGCGGAAACGACCCTGTTGTCAAAAATTATATTTAAAGTAACGGTGACCTTGACCTTTGATCTAATAACCCCTAAATAAATAGGGTTCTTCCCCTTCCACAGGGGAATCATGTGGCCAAGTTTGGTAAAGATCCGATATACAGAACTAAAGTTGTTGTGCGGAAACCTGTGTGGATGCCCGCCCACCCACCTGTGCCATACCCAATCACATAATACGACCCGTCTCGAGACAGGCGTATAAAAACACTGGTAATTCAGACTCACCACACTAAGTAACAAGAAATGTGTGCATCACAATATATGCTTGTCTATATAAATAGGGTTTTCCCTCTTCCACAGGGGAATCATGTGGTCAAGTTTGGTCAAGATCCAATATACAGAACTAAAGTTATCGTGCGGAAACGACCATGTTGTCAAAAATTATATTTATAGCAATGGTGACCTTGACCTGTGACCTAATGACCCCAAAATAAATAGGGTTCTTCCCCTTCCACAGGGGAATCATGTGGCCAAGTTTGGTCAAGATCCAATATACAGAACTAAAGTTATCGTGCGGAAACGACCCTGTTGTCAAAAATTATATTTATAGTAACGGTGATCTTGACCTTTGACCTAATGACCCCAAAATAAATAGGGTTCTTCACCTTCCACAGGGGAATCATGTGGCCAAGTTTGGTCAAGATCCAACATACAGAACTGAAGTTCTCGTGCGGAAACGACCCTGTAGTCAAAAATTCTATTTATAGTAATGGTGACCTTGATCTTTGATCTAATGACCCCTAAATAAATAGGGTTCTTCCCCTTCCACAGGGGAATCATGTGGCCAAGTTTGGTAAAGATATATAGAATTAAAGTTATCGTGCAGAAACGGCCCTGGACGCCCACCCGCCATACCCAATCATATAATACAAACACAGGCATATAAAAAGAGGGTGACAAGAGCTATCTCTCAGTTGACTTAAAGGTGAAGTGAGGGTTTAGAGTTATGGTGCTAAACGCCCCTTTCAACAATTTTTCAGTTATCGTGGCAGTCATTTTTATTGGTGGAGGAAATCATGAGTTTCCGCAGAAAACCACTGACCTGTCGCAAGTCACCGACAAACTTGATCACATAATGTTGTAGATACGATAACGCATCGAGTACACCTCACCACGAACGGGGTTCGAACTCAAAACGTTAGTGGTGATAGACACTTGAACTTAAATTCACTTAAACCTAGGCTGTTGGACCTGTAGTAATTTTTAATCCTGGACAATTGGTCAGAGCCAAAAGGTAGTGTAGTCTATCATTGGAAATAGGGACAACTCAATGAACTGTTTTTTTCCCCGAGATGGATAAGCGAGTAACACTTGTCATGTGCAACCTCCGACATAGTCTTCAAGTTGTTGAAGACGGCCAGTATTTGGTAAAAGTAGAACATACCACTACTACAGAAATGTTGGGGTGTTCTCTGTAAATGTTAAGATATATTTCATTGTTAACATGCAAAAAAGGAGGGAAAGTTTAGTTAGGAATAGAGAACAATTAATACAAGGTAACAGTCTATACAATTATCCAAATTTGTATGACTAACCGTCTGTTTCAGACCTGACCAAGAGTGACATTCCCTTCAGTCTTTCCACGAAGATGGACGACACATGCCCGGTGCCTTGATCATCCCACTGACGTTCTTCGTTCAGCATGTACAACTTTACCCGTCTCCGTGTATTCGTGTTTGTATCAGCCATTTCTGTTATATGATAATTAGCACAGCCAAAGTCAATATGATGAACGTTTAACTGAACTAATGCAGAATCCTTTGTACCACATGAAAGGCTGAATGGGACCGCGTAGTAGCATCACCTGAAAATAATATACAGCATTTATTTGAGGAAGTCATGCCTCATTTAAAATTTGACAACAGAAATAAAAATAATTATGAATTTATATAGCACTATTTCCTGTTTAAGATCAACCTGAACAAGTGGGAAAAGTAATCATTTACATTAGGTAAACATTATGTCAAGCAGTCAATTGGTCCGCCATCTTGAATGTGTTTAAAGTTACTTTTGGGGGTTCCAAGATTTGTTACACGGTTCCCAACAGAATTGAAAAAGTCAAATACCGGAACTGAAACGATTTGATCACACGGAACGTTAAGCGGTCGTTTTCAAAGAGTTACATTCTGCACAACAAAGATCAGTAAGGATAGTCAAATTCAAGAACGATTAGACTACTCATATGTCAATATTGTGCATAGCTAATTCAAATAACATAACAGAACATAACATAGTTTATTAAATCAATCAAGAAGCCCGTGAGAGCACAGAATTACAGACATTATGACGATGTTTTATTGAACGATGTAAAATATGAAAAATTA
>MJUT01004236.1:3765-22558 GCA_002080005.1 Gigantidas platifrons | reverse complement strand
CACAGGGAAGATTAGCTTATTGTTGCTAACTGTGTTACCCTCTTGAAATAAAGTCATTACTTACTTACTTACTTACTTACATTTACATTTTACACTTACGATGATTTTGATCACCCGATGATTAGTAACATATACGACATATATCTTCTTCTTCTTCTTCTTCCAGGAAAGGAGCCGGGTTCTATTAGAAAGTAGGTGGCTCCGCGAGAACTATTCGCATGTGCGGACAACACAGTCAGCTCTCAAAAATTATATACAGGTAAAACTATGTACATGGGGTCGTTGTTCAGTTGTTTTCAGAGCGTGCCTTCAGGGCAGCTCTGAACCCCTCGACAGTGATGGCTGATGTTGTCTGTGTTGGTAGTTGGTTCCAATCTCTGATTGTCCTCGGGAAGAATGATTGTCCATAACTGTCGTGTTTTGTCCTTTCCTGAAAGAAGCGATCTTTACCTCTGGTCCGGTTGTCGTTTGAATGAGGTACTGGTCTTTATCAATATCGACTTCTCCATGTTGGATTTTAAATAACATGCACAGCCTGTTGTTCTGGCGTCTGTATGGGAGATTCTACCATTCTAAAGATTTAACCATTTTCGTGACACAACCTGGTGTTCTATCTGAGTAGTTGTGCACGAATCTCGCAGCTCTTTTTTGGACGTCACTTTCTATTGATTTGATTTTACATTGGTTTGATGGATCCCAGATTGTTGAAGCGTATTAGAGTGATGGTCTGACTATTGATGTGTAAGCCGCCGCTTTGACTGGTTTTGTGCAATCTTTTAGGTTTCGGCGGATGAAGCCTAGGGTTTTATTTCCTTTGCCGACGATGTTATCTATGTGTCTGTCCCATGTTAAGTTGTTGTTTATGGTAACTCCTAGGTACTTGTTTGAGTCAACAATATCTAATGTATGCCCATGTAATTTGTAGGTAGATGGTACTGTGAGCTCTTTGTTTAGTGGTCTTATTCGAATGACAATACATTTTTTGGCATTGAAGTTCATTTGCCATTTGTTTTCCCAGTCTTCCAGTGATGTTAGGTCCTTTTGTAGTAGATGGCTGTCATTTTGGTTATTTATAGATCGAAATAATATGCTATCATCGGCAAAGAGTTTGATCTCAGATGATGTGACTTTTTCTGGCATGTCATTTATGTATGTTTGGAACAGAAATGGGCCAAGGACAGTTCCCTGTGGTACACCTGAGAGTACTGGAGCCTGTGATGATGTGGTGCCCTCAAGAATAACACTCTGTTTTCTGTCTTGTAGGAGTGTTTTAATCCATGCATTTGTCTTCTTGTTAACTCCATAGTATTCAAGTTTATGTAGTAGGCGGAGGTGTGGTACCTTGTCGAATGCTTTGAAGAAGTCTAGTAGGATGATGTCAACTTGGCTTCCTTTTGATAGTTTTGAGGCTATTTCATGGATTGTTAAGATAAACTGGGTTTCGCATTATCTTTTTTTTGTGCTGTGCTGTGCGTGCTGTGCGTTGGTTAGGATATTGTTTCGATCATAATGGTCCATGATACTACTATGTATTATATGTTCCAGTACTTTGCATGTTATTGATATTAGATATACTGGTCTGTAATTTGAAGCTAGATGTCTTTCGTCTTTCTTGAACAATGGGACTACATGAGCATCTTTCCAATCTTGTGGTACAGCGTCGGTGTCTAATGATGTTTGGAACATTTTTGTGAGAATTGGAGCAATTTCATTCGCTGCAGTTTTTAATATAAATGTTGGTATTGAGTCTGGGCCGGTTGCTTTGTGTGCATTTAAGTTTTTAAGCAATTTATATACTCCTTTGGTGTTGATGTTGATGTCCTTCATGCTTGAATATGGACTTGGACCTTTATTTGGGAAGTCATGTAGATTCTCTTTCGTAAATACAGACTGAAATTGTTGATTTAGTATTTCAGCTTTGCTCTTGTTGTCACTTTGTATGAAGCCCATGCTATTTTTGAGTGGTGCTACTCCGACCCATTCCTGTCCCTTACTTTTGATGTATGACCAAAACTTTTTGGAGTTATCCTTGTAGTTTGTACTGATGTCCTCCATATATTTCCGGTTTGCCTGTCTGACGTCCCGTTACACCTCTTGTTGTAGTCTCTTATATCGATCTTTGTCTCTTTTCTTTTTAGTTTTTCTGGCTTTTTTGTGGGCTTTGTTTTTCTTGTTTATCTTCCGCCTGATGTTGGTATTTATCCACGGGTGGGTATGTCGATTTTGGGCTATTTTAGTTGGTATTCTTTTTTCAATCGTTTTCTGTATAGCTGTTTTAAAAGCTTCCCACATGGCGTCGATGTTCTCATAGAAGGTATGTTTGAATACATCTTCGAATATCGTTAGGTCTTCTTTGATTTTATATATATCAGCTTTCTTCCATAAATATTTTTTTCTTCTCACTGGTTTTGGTTTAAATGGTTTGCAAGCAATGTCAAGCAGGACGATATCATGGTCACTGTTCCCAATTGATGGTAATGGCTTACATCGCTGTTTGAATGCTGGATGTGAGATAAGCATCAGATCTAAGATATTGTCTTTACGTGTTGAAAAATCCACAATTTATTCTAATCCATTGTCAGCCACTATATCTAGAAAGGTTTGGTTTACTCTGAATGGATACTGTTATTTGTGATGGACTGTTCATTCCAGTTGATGTCTGGTAAGTTGAAGTCCCCTCCAATTACAAATAGGTCTTTTTTGTGTTTCCATCGGATATTGCTGATTTCCTCTTTGACTTGGTTTAGGTAGGAATCATTGGTGTTGTCAGGTGGACGATAGTATGACCCGATTAACATTTTCTTCTTTCCCTCCAAATTGATGGTGCCACTTATCAATTCTATGTTACTACTTTTGTTGATGTTCCCAAGTAATAATGCCTTTTTTGTTGCTAACATTACTCCACCGTGTGAGTCGGTGGGTCTGTCCCTTCTCTCTATATCATAGTTTTGGTAGTCTGGTATGATTTAGCTTGATTTGATGTTGGGGTCAAGCCATGTTTCTGTCCCTATTATGACATTCGGATCAGTTGAGTCAATAATAGTCTCTAGAAGTTTGCCTTTTTTACCCAGACTTTGAAAATTGATGTTTAATATTCTAAGGGTTTTCTTGGCTGTTGGTTATATTTAAAAAAAGAATAAAAACAAGCATAGATGATCGATACTGCAGGGGGGGACCATTCATAGGCAGAACAAACTATGGCAGTTTATAGCTAATATTATGATATAGGCTACATAAAAATATATTATACAAATATAATATGATGCAGATATAACATGGTGTTCATATCAGGAAATACTATTTTATCTTTAAGTAAGGTTAAGTTTGCAATGTATGGTTCTTCCCATCGTCGGAAACCCACGACTGATTACACTTCGTTCCTCATTCCATCATGATGGAGTGAGAAACGAAGCTTAATCAGCTGTGGGTTTCAGACGATGGGTTCTTACGTATTTCAAAACTTTTGTTTAGGAAGACAGCAAGTTTAGTTGATAACAGAGTGTCTTCATTAATAAAAAGCCAAATCAACTTATTGTTCGGACTCAGATGTTCAAAAGTTTTACAATTATCTTGAATATATGTCAGTATTGTAACCCTTTCAATTTCATATATTGGGCATTTGAATAACATATGACTTTCATCTACAACCTCATTTAATGTACAATGAATGCATATACTGCACCCCATGTCCGGCTAATTGAAGGATGGTAAGGGCTCACTGCGAAAAAACCCTTCGTTCATTTCAAATTGCATATTCATGTCTATATAATGTATGACACGGGAAAGGAATCAGTGGCTATTTTGCCTTCCCCAATTTCTGTAATCGTCGTGTTTAACATGTAAAAATCCTCCACCCAAGGTGGTCGTCGTTACTAAAATCGTGGGGCACATAAATTCCGACAAATTCAGTCAAATAAAGATTTTTATAAGTATTCGTTCTTCCCTAATACAATATCAGTCTGAAACAGTTTACCCCCTGTCAATAGCTCATCCAATTAACCTAGAATCGTTCAAAAGTGGTATCTCCACATTAACATTTGAAGGATTCCCAACCCACCTTTAAAAACATATTGCAAGCCACTGTACATATATATATTTAGTTATTTTTGTTAGGTTATTTTTTGTTAATTATACTTTTGAATTTTCCATGTACATAGCGCCGTTACACACTCAACCCTTTGAGTCTAGTCCTGTATTTAGAAGAAAAAGAAGAAGAAGAAGAAGAAGAATGTCTCAATCTTTAATTGGACAAAACTGCTATATTTCGAACTAAAATGAATTTTATATTTAAACTATTTCTTCATGATGATGTTTTTGTAGAGTATGCAAATTTCGCGGTCTATTTTAACCATTTCTGACTTATTAAAATAAAATGTTTGTTGTATCTTTTTTTTAGGAGACACAATAACATATATACAACGATACTGATCCCGCATGGGGTCACGTACGTTAGGGCAGTCATCCCGCATGGGGTCACGTACGTTAGGGCAGTCATATTTTCAACCGACCAATCAGCGACGAGCCTACTATAATATGGAAGGAAGGCGACATCACAGCAATATTCAACAAGGGAAGCAGAAAACGGGGAACATACTACATTTGTACAGGCAAGTCAGCCTTACTTGCATACTGTGTAGGCTATACTTGACTCGTCTGTCAGGGATCATGTAGTACTTAGCACACACGAGACGTAACAGCCTGTTTAGCGATAAACAATTTGGGTTTCTCTCGGACAAAAATATTGCCGGATACGGGCGGAACAACAAGCTATCTACTTAGATTTTATGAAGGCTTTTGACACGGCAGTTCCACACAAACGACTCATTGAGAAATTGAATAGCTACGAAATTGCAGAATTTACAATTTCATAGATCAACTCTTTTTTTTTTAAGCCAGAGAAACCAAAACACATCCGTTTCAATGGCACCTACTCAGAATTTAAACCAATCAATATGATTACTTCGCTTCCATCTAGACAAATGTAAAGTGCTACCAACAGGTATAAATCAGAAAACAAACTGTAAATACACCCTATGCAACACTGAACTTATGTGGAAAGGAGATGGATATGTGCGTCACAATTGATAGTAATTAACTTAACTTTGAACAACACACGAATGAGAAGATCAATAAAGCCAATAGTATTATGGGCCTAATTAGGAGAACTTTCACCTCTCTGGACGAGTAAATAGTCCTACTTCTTGTAAGACCCCCACCTGGAATATGTGAATGCCATATGGAGTCCTTACAAAATAAAAGACATAACACGGAGCAGAGACGAGCAACGAAACTAATACCATCACTGAGAAACATGGGATATGAATAACTACTGAAGAAACTAAACCTACCAACCCTTAAATACAAACGACTACGGGTTATAAACTATCACAAGGGATAAATGATAGTACACTCCCAGATCTCCTTAATTTCAACACACAGGCAACAACAAGATGACACAACAAGAAATGGGCAACCCAAAAATGCAACAAAAGAATAAGATCCAGTTTATTCACTCAGCGTATAACAACAACCAGGAACATAATTCACCAAACTATGCAGTGAACGCTCTGCACCCTCAAAACAGTTTAAAGCCGCCTCTTTAAGTCTGATCTTGGAACCGTGGCAAATCAAAGTCAACACTCACAGCTAGACCTGAATACAGTGGCTTAGGCCAGCGTTCAGATGATGACTATATGCAAGACCATGTAAGATCTGTGTGTATGAAAACCGTGTACTCGCTAAAAGCTGTTATCCGATTTGTTATATTTAACCGTCTTGCATATATGATTGGACGGTGAAAAATGAAAGATAACACAAACTGGAACACTGTTAGATGTAGGTGATATATTGCATAGTTTGAGTCTTTGACAGGGAAGTTGAAAATTCAGAGGCCGCCAAAGCCAGTACTAGACATTATGATTGGCTGAAATTAAATTTCTAAAATCTTCTCAAAGATTTCTTGAAGAAATAAATTGTGATACAGTAATGGCTATATTTGTTCCTTTGATGGTTCTCTACTAGTTATCAAAAATCAAAGATGGTCACAACCGAAGAACTTATTGTAACATACCCTATATGGGATATTTTTCAGGGACGTTTTCTTATCAGAAACCATTTGGCATGTTTAAACCTGACCATGCATAAATACTGGTAGGATAGACCTAGAACTACAAAACTTCTAATTTTGGTGCCTATTTGAAACGGGTAAGATATTACAACTGCCACCACGGAAACTGCCTTTTCTCTGCAATAATTTTACACGTTTAAACCACATTCACCCACAAATGACACTTTAGTTTAGGCTGAGTAGCTTATCTACGTCAACTCATATCCATAGCCGGAGGGACCGTCATGGTCGCGATCGTACGTTAGGTGGGTTTACAACTACATTTTGTACTTATGTAATCATTGCCTATCACCAGTAACGTGAGTTCAAGTCCGCTCAAGCGAAGTGTACTCGACACAACATTATGTGATAAAGTATGTCTGTGACTTACTACGGCAGGTCGGTGGTTTTCTCCGGATACTCCGAAGTGGCGTTAAACACAAAAACCTAATCCTAAGCATATTCGTACAGGGGCTTGATCCAAAATTTCAAGTTAGGGAGGGCGTACTTAAAATAATCGCGCCGAGCGGAGCGAGGCGCGAAAATTTTAGGGGTATTTCGTGTGAAAAATCACGATTTTACGCAAAAAATTATATTTTTTCCAATTTTAGGGAGGGGCGCCGGGTGCGCCCCCCCTGGATCCGCCCCCGCCGTAGATCGAACATGGAGATTGTAACTTCCGGAGGTACCACAGTATGATATAAACTAAGGCGAAGCCGAATTATGTACAGGGGGTACTGAAGAGTGTTGTGTTATAATCTCAATATCTACGAATATGACCGTATAGATAGGACCTAACAAATTTATTCCCGGTCTTAGTCTAAATCGGACGATTCAAGGCCTCTCCCCATGATGTTACATGTATGTATAACGTATCAGTTGCATCTTTTAATTTATCAGGAAAAGTTTGTTTTGAAAAAAAAGATATTCTTTGCAAAGTGTAAAGCATTACCCTTGTTAAATTACTTTTTACTTTCACAACAAGCGAAATCGGACGTTGTTTTGCCGCTCAACGTCGCGCGCTATTCAAAACGTCATACATAAAATGACGTCAACTTGAGTAATTTAGATAAATAGGTAAGGAATTCAACCCATTCATATTAAGTATTGACAAAAATGAGTTATTTTCATCAAAGAACCAAGTATTAGTGGACATAACTCATAAGATAGAACAACATAAAATAACGGACATGTAAGTGATTCTAAAAACTACTGTATTTTCATTTTCATAAAAAAAAACATCAGTGTAGAAAAGCCCGTAGCCTAGGTAATGGTTAGCTCACAATGTCCAGACATACGGGTTTTCATTATGAATGTGTCATTAGCCAGGCGATCCGAGAATTTGACTTTAATGTGGATAATAAGAGAAAGATGTGGTTTTAATCAAATTGGACCTTCACTGGTAAGTGAAGAATTTCAGATTTTTGTCTTCATTATTGGTATGATAATTATTCAATATTGTGCGGAGTAGCTATCTGTCCGGCCATTGCAAGTACTGTGCGTTGCGTTTGACATTGATGATTGATCACCAAATACAACACAAAAAATACTTCTGCGAGGAAGATGGTCGAGAATCACGGAAAAGACATATTTTATGTCTCTTCTTGCATTCTATCAGATTTGCTAAACCTCTGTAAATGGCGGTAAAGAATTCTGCTGATTATGATGTCAAAGGACATGTGCAATTCACATTACCCGCTAAATAACCCTCAGAATTCGCAGATTTGGTTTATTTGGGGTGGCAACTCGCCTCAGTCACACACTTCTTGTGTTCCAAAAATTCATGCATTTAGGGTTGGTATCTCTGTCATTGCCTTATATCGCATAGTATCGATATACATTCCGAGATGAAAAAAGTAATGAACCCAAAACAAACCAACACCCGAAATGACATTTGTTGTATACATTTTAATTCCGATTTGTTGAGTGTAATAATGGAACCGGAATAATTACTGCCAGGAGGAATGTAACGTAATCAAAAGACTGAGCAGGTTTGCCGCTACAGTCAAATATCGCCGGAGGACATGTTTCTTTCCCCGATGCTATGCTATTCCCATAGTTGCACATAAGTCATAATGATGCCCGAAAATGATTGTTGACACAATGGAAAATTATTTCAGGTATTAAAAGCCAAACGACAATATAATACAAGTTTATTATTGATCTTGCGTGGTTATCAGAGATCCTTGCAAACACGCTGATGTTCAGTAATGACAGTATTACACTACAGTAGTCAGTAGTCCGTAGGGAGTAAAAAAAAAAGTTTTCAAATTTAGATTCTAACAATGACGTCAATGTCAATGGCGGGACTCGCAAAAAAATCAGAAATTTCTTCTCTCTAGTTCTTACCCAAAGGAAATAACTTGAAATTTAGATAACTAGCGGGGAAAAGATTGGTAAATTAATCACAATCACTAGACTCCATATCAATAAAAAGAATTCCATAGTCACAGATAGGATCATAGTGTCTTTGTCAATGGAAGGATTTATATAAATCCTTGGTCAATGTATATTTTGTTCCTAAGAATATTTGTTCCAGATGGAAAAAATATTCTGGTAATATTTTTTCTTCAGAACTTTTTTCATGGAATACTTTTTCCATAACCATTACAATTATTCCACTTGTAAAGAGAACTTATATGTTGATGAATATACTGAGTCAATCTGTCAAAAGTATTGGGAAATGTAAAAAAGTCCCTATATAATCAACAAGAACCATATTTTTTTTCAAAATATTATTGTGAAGACATTTCTGGATAGATTTTAACAAATTTTACACCAAAACATTCAGAAATGTCTATATTTTGATGGTTTATTTGCTCATTATGTTTAGACAAGTGGTTTTTATTTGTACATAATTTAAACATGATTATTATATTTTAATCTATATGATAGATTTTGATTGGAGTAAATTAGTCATGTGATAATAAAATAATTGAGATGTTTTGCCAAAATTTGCACTGCCGGGAAACAACCCTATTGTTCCCCGCCAAACAACCCTATTGTTCCCCGCCAAACAACCCAATTTTCCCCCACAAGGGAGGTAACCTATAAAACATTTGCAAAAATTTGCGCTGCCGGGAAACAACCCTATTGTTCCCTGCCGAACAACACCTATTGTTCCCTGCCGAACAACCCAATTTCCCCCACAAGGGAGATAACCTATAAAGCATTGGCAAAAATATAATAAAACAATTACAGCCCTCTGTGTACGGAAACATCTAGATTTGTCAACCCTCAGGGGGTTGTTTTCCCTCGGGCAAGCCCTCGGGGAAAGCAACTTCCCCCTCAGGTTGACAAATCTGGATGTTTCCCTACATAGAGGGCCGTAATTGTATATTGTTAAATTTTAGGATTTATTTTTAGTTGAAATATAGACGTTTTCATAAATCGGTGATTACCTAGTTATCGTTCGTGGACACTAGGTGGCGTTACTATCGTCCGCCATTAAGAATGTACAACAATCGGTTGTTTACAGTAGTTACGATTAATCACTATTCATAATTGGATTAGATAAACACGCTTCAGTTGTTATCTTATTGCTCCTCATGAAACTTTTTTTTTTCAGATAAAGAAATTCAGATATTCAGATGTTTTAATTTGATGAAACTTAAATTCCTTTTCATCTTCACTACAGATCCCCATAAAGAAATTGACCGACAAAAAGTTTTAATTTGTTTTACAATTTAACACACACACACACACACAAAAATAAAACAGAATTGAAAAATGCACCTTAAGATGTCACATTCAAAGTTTAAGGGGCATTAGCTACGATTTTGACCAAAAAATTATATGTTTTGGAAAATGTTAAATAGCTTTAAAATGATGAAATAGAGGTAAATATTTCACATTAAACAGCTAATCGAACCACTTTCCGCCTTTTGAGAACGAAAATTACCATCGATTACTTATTTGTATTTTGTTGCTTATTAGCTGCCAACTTGCATGGTTTGTTGTTCATACATGTAATTAACACTGACTAAAATTCACGAAATATAAGAAATAAGTGCATTGTTGTACTGATTTAATGACGATTGGACAAACTCCGTAAACAATGTTGATAATTAATAAGATGACGTCCATTTCTTGATCGATCTCAAAACACGAGTAGTTGCAGGCCTTTCCCCCGATGCACGTACATTTCATAACATGTTATAAGTTACAGAAACACGTTTTATTAAGGCATCAATCATATCTGATAGTTTTTATGGGTAACAAAAATTTACGATTTGGCAGAGAAGTTCTTTCTTATCAGTTAGACACACTTTTTATCATTACTTCACTTTAAGACTTATACAAAATGCAACTATTTTGCGTTTTCGATTTTCAAGCCATCTTCCAATTTATTTGTACTTAAAAAATAAATGTATATATTTTTTTTCTTATAAATGTGTATTTTAAGTATCTTCTATAAATTTCAATTTCTTATCTAATTTTTATTCTTGTTATGTAACAATATGGTCAGGTTATTATTTTCATTGAATGGCATCTCAAAATAGATTGCTTCAATTCACATTAGGGGGTCTTCCTATATATTGGGTACATCCTGTATATTACAAGACAACCTAATTCCGATCACCTAGAAAATATTCACACGACATACATATTTTTTCTATAACCACAGTGATCAACCTTGCAAAGGACACAACTTGAAGACGGCTTGAAATTCGAAAACGCAAAATAGTTGCATTTTGTATCTATGTTTACAAGTCTTCACTTTAAATCGTATAGTAATAATTTCAAGAAGTGTATATTATGATTTATATTTTTACTTTACTTTTTAATTTTATACAAAATATTAATTTGATTACCCCTTTTTTCTTATGCTTGAAAAGCAAAAAAAGAAAAAAAATAAATAAAAGAAAAGGAAAAAAGTGCATGCAGTAGGATTTATACTGATTTTGTATGGGGAAAATAACGGTAATTAAAAAAATAATAATAATACATATAGCCCGTTTGACTTCTATAAAACTTCAAAAAAAAAATTCTTAAAAATCCAGTTTTCAAATCAACAATTTTTGTTCTAGATGTTTGCTAATATATGATATATATGAACTCTGACAATTAATTTCAAAATTTTTGGTCCATTATTAAAAAAGTTACCCATTAGGTCTCCATGTTAATTATATTGATTAAAGTGTAAAAATCTGGAGGGAGTGAGTACAAATAACAGACTGTACCATGTGACATAGGACAATTAAATATCAAAGTACATAATAACAATTGACTATCATCTATGGCCAGTTAATGAGTAGCCTTTTGATAATTAAGTGTAATATGTCAAATGGTACAAAAAAATATTCATTGAAAGCACATGTCTATTATATTGTTTTCATGGCTTTGCTATTACACTATTTGTACTCACTCCATCCATATTTTTACACTTTAGAAAATATAATTAACATAGAGACCTAATGGGTAACTTTTTTAATAATGGACCAACAATTTTGAAATTAATTGTCAGAGTTCGTATATATCATATATTAATAAACATCTAGAAAAAAAAATTGTTGATTTGAAAATTGGGTTTTTAGAATTTTTTTCTGAAGATTTATAGAAGTCAAACAAGGTAATTTTTTTGTTGTCATTATATCTCCGTTTACAAATCACTTCACAGCAGGTGTTATCATTGAATTTCAAGCCGAAATAACAGTATATTGTGACACCTGTACTAGAGAAACCATACATTAGCGTATCGATAAACCCAGAGAACATAATATTTATGTATATTACTAATGGCGGACACACTCGGATGTCGATAATGGCCGCGACCATGTTTTTAAGAATAAAAAGGTCTATATAGGCATATAGGAAAATCAAAGTAAATTTGTATTCGTTGTGTTTAAATTATGTACAAATAAATATTACTCATAACAACATAATGAGTAAATAAATAATCAAAATATGGAAAATTCAGAATGTTTTGGTGTATAATTTGTTAAAATCTATCCAGAAATGACTTCACAATAATTGTTTGAAAAAATATGGTTTTGGTTGATTATATAGGGATTTTTTGACATTTCCCAATACTTTTGACAGATGACTGTAACTTTCATTCTTGAAAATCAGGTGATTTGTTTCATTTCATTGATTTCTGTCTACATCAAACAAGTGTTTTACCTGGTGATAATTAAAATCTATAAATTCTATAAAATTAAAATAAATATTATACATCAGTTATACCGATCAGAATAAATATTATATAAAAGTTCTCTTTTTATCTTAGTATTTATTCCAAAGATATTTTATCATGTAACATAAGTTCCAGTTGGAATTTATTTTATGTAAATATAGATTCTCCTTCAGTTGCCTGTGGGTTACGATATTTCTCCACTCCAGAGAGTTAAATTAAAAATTTTAACCACAAGCCATCAGGCGAGTGGTTAAAATTTTTAATTTAACTCTCGAGAGTGGAGAAATATCATAACCCACATGGGCAACTGAAGGAGAATTTGTTTCTCCCATTATTTATTTCAAAAGCCGTCAAACGAGTCAAATGCGGGGAAAGGCACGAGACATTTTAATCCTCTAGAGGATTACAGATTTTTCCACCACTGGTTCAGCGGGGTTAAAACGACGTCATAATGGGAGAATACATATTCTTCCGTTTTGATGCATTTTCTAAGTAAGACAAGCCATAAAGACAGCTGCGTGTGACCTTGTCTTACATGGCATTGTCAGCCAATCAAATCGGCCGAGTATAATCAATAGTCCGCTTCTACGACTGCTGTAGTAATATAAATCGTCTTAGTAGATCTAAAAAAGCTTCAAATATCAATTTTACCTGAATTTTAACTGATTTCCCCTAATAGATTTAATGCGGTTTTAAATAAGTGTGTATTTACTGCATTGCACGTGGCGTTGTAATATTTTGTGTAGTAAACATGACATTGACATGCGAATGACTGAACGAAATCGACATGCTTTGTTTTTAAGTTGAAACGGAAGAAACAGGTACTTGCACTCGTCCTTATTGAAGATCTGGGATTTCTTCCACTCGTGAGAGAAATTTAGCGTCTTTCCACTCGTTCCGCTACGCTCCACTCGTGAAAAGACTGAATTTCTCACACTCGTGGAAGAAATCCCAGATCTTCAATAGGGAATCGTGTAAGAACCTATTATTCCAATGAATTGGTATTTTTATTATGCTAATGGAATTTGTATTACATAAAATAAATTCCAACTGGAACTTATGTTACATGATAAAATATCTTTGACTTTGGAATAAATATTATGATGGAACTTCTATTCCTTGACATCTTGAGTAAATCTTTTTATATTACAACTACAACCGTAGGTCCTTATGTTATTATTTTTTTTGTGGACCATAGCTACAGATTTCTCTGTGATCTGCACATATCTCCTAATCCAAGTTATGCAGCACAAGGACCATTAAGAGCTACAGGTCTGCAGATAGTTCTCATTCTAAGTTGTATCCAACAACAGGTCTGAACTCCATCCAAGATGGCTGTCAATACATTTAAAAATAGAAAATTCTTAAACTGACCAAAGCTGCATTATCTGAATACTGGATTTGCTCAAATAATAAGTGTAAAAGCATGGTTAATAGATCTTGGCACATATTTTATAAATTTTATGTTTTTGAAACTTTATCTGAATTCTACCAAAAATGGCTGCCATTACTTTAATTAGAAAAATTCTTAAATTGGTCAAACTCCCATTATTTATTCAACCCAGGATCTGCTTAAATTTTAATTGTAAGAGCAAAATTAGGAGCTTGTCCTCAATCAAAATCATATTGAAGTGTACAGTTGTTATTTTTAGATAAAGTTTTGTTCAGGTGAGCAATTCAGACTCGGAAATAAGAATTAGGAGATAATTATATTGTAATTGAAGATTTGCCGGCATCAGTTGTTGATTTGATGAATGCAAATTGAGTTGACTGGCAACATGTCAGCAAAACTTCAAGGCACTGGCTACGATTACCTGGATTAGGTAATAATAACGAAAAATTAGGATTACCTGAGACTAAGTGCCAGAATACAATTCCGGTTCAGGAACCTATTTCACGGAAATATATCGGGTAATCGTAATTTTATTTGTTAGAGTTACCTGGTCTTATTATTACCCTGAAGTTCTAGAGATTTCATTATTGGATATAAAGAATTGAAAGAATTATTAAATATATTTACAAAGATGGAATTACATAAGAAATAGAGGGACTGGACTCCCTCATTCGCGTCCATTCTAAAATTCCCAAATGAACTGCATGTCTTGATAACATACACGGTGAGCAGTTTTCAGCGCCTTTGGCCATATTTTTACACAAACAAATATAGACAAATTAAATTCAGAATGAAAGTTTATAATAAAATTGGTACCTATAAGAATAAATCAACAACAATAAATAAGATTTAATATTTTATTTACATACAACTATTCCGGGTAATAATAAGACCAGGTAATTCTAACAAATAAAATTACGATTACCCGATTTTTTCCCATGAAATAGGTTCCTGAACCGGATTTGTATTCCGGTACTTAGTCTTTCAGGTAATCCTAATTTTTCGTTATTATTACCCAGTCCTGTAAATCCGGGTAATCGTAGTCAGTGCCAAACTTCAAATACAATATAGTTATTACCATTCTAATGCCATTTCTGACAAATAAGAAGTTAATTGGATTAAAGGCAGAATTATTCAATTACTAATTACAAAATGTATATACAAGATAATTACATAAATGAGTACTAGTATATTGATTTGAACATCATAATATGCGAGTCATGAAAAATTATTGTATACATCAGATTGAATTTGAATAAGAACAGTGACCCAATACATGAAAAATGAAGTAGTTTCTAGATCATAAATAAATAAATCATACATAGCTAAGTACTTGACAGATCAGTATCATATTTAGATATTAGATTTCTCTCAATTTCTTATTTCTGAATCACATCATGAAATTTAGATAAATCTCTAGATGTATAACAACACTTTCAGATTTCTCACAAAACTGTGCTTATGGGTTTTCTGTGAGAATTAATTTGAAAAATATGTACCTGCAAATGCATATCAGAAAGTCTTCTGGAGACCTACTTTATGTATATTGGTGGCAAAAAGTTTAGTCCTACACATAACAAGCACACATGTAGGCAGACTGAAGTGAAACCATAAAAAATTGATGTTTGTATTAAAAAGCATCTAAGTGAACACTGGTCATTGTTATCAAAAACCCTCTTGCTTGGGTCTAATTTTATATTTCTTTCCCTAGTTTGGTAGTACTTAGTGGTGTTCCATTCAAAATGACATTTCATACTTTTGTAAAAGTTGCCTCTGTTTTCTATTACTTATAAATTTAAAATGTGCTAACATAAGCATAATGCCAATGGTTCAAAGATACTTGCAATGCGTCTAGGTCAATCCCGGACACTACACGTCTAGGTCAGTCCCGGACACTTCACGTCTAGGTCAGTCCCGGACACTTTACGTCTAGGTCTGTCCCGGACACTACACGTCTAGGTCAATCCCGGACACTACACGTCTAGGTCAGTCCCGGACACTTCACGTCTAGGTCAGTCCCGGACACTTTATGTCTAGGTCAGTCCCGGACACTACACGTCTAGGTCAGTCCCGGACACTTCACGTCTAGGTCAGTCCCGGACACTACACGTCTAGGTCAGTCCCGGACACTTCATTTGTGTTTGGGACTCACTATTTTTTTTACAACAATAAAGAATTCACTAGTGAGACTCATAACTTTTTGGTTGGGACTCATCATAATTAGTCCCCTACCGGCAAAAGCTGAAGGGGACTATAGTTTTAGGTTCCGTCCGTCTGTCCGTCCGTCCGTCACATTAAAATTTTAAGTTGTCCGGACTTTTTTTTTACGTCCTTTGATATATTAACTTGATATTTGGTATGTCAATATGTGGCTATATCTAGATGAGTTACACTACAGTTTAAGTTCGAATTTCGTTCCGGTCGAATGAATTTTGGCTGAGTTATGGCCCTTGAACTTGTAATTTTTTGTTCAAATTTTAAGTTGTCCGGACTTTTTTTTTACGTCCTTTGAGATATTGACTTGATATTTGGTATGTGGAGTGGCTATATCTAGATGAGTTACAGTTTAATTTTGAATTTTGTTCTGATCGAATGATTTTTGGCTGAGTTATGGCCCTTGAACTTGTATTTTTTGTTCAAACTTTTAGTTGTCCGACTTTTTTTTGACGTCCTATGAGATATTGATTTGATATTTGGTATATACAATGTAGCTATATCTAGATGAGTTACAGTTGAAGTTCGAATTTCGTTCTGGTCGAATGATTTTTGGCTGAGTTCTGGCCCTTGAACTTGTATTTTTTTTTCTCTATTTTAAGTTGTCCGGACTTTTTTTTTATACATCTTTCGAGATAATGACTTGATATTTCGTATATAGCTATTTCTAGATGAGTTACAACGTTTGCTTTGTTCAATTTTGTGCCTCCTGCTGAACATTGCTCCAAGCATTGATTGTGGATACCTTCTCAGTGTTTCTAGTCTAGTGATGTAAGGTATACCTCCAACATTTATTTATACCACTGATGGCAGTCACAAAAATATGTGAAAAATTAAAAAATATAATACATGTATTATTTGCTTTGTAATTGGTTTCCTCAACTGCTATCTGTCTGTCATTCCACATCAATTACTAGTCGAGACTGTTTTTGGAAGTGATTTGAGATATTATTGAGTCGATATTTGCTGATTTATAGCTATACATGTATCTAGTTAAGTTCAGATAAAATTCAAAGTTCTGTCTTTTTGAATTATTTTTGCCTGTAAAAGTTAAGATAAAATTCAAATTTCTGTCTTTTTAAATTATTTTTGCCAGAGTTTTGGCCCTTGAACTTGTAATTTAAAATCTAGTCACTGCAAGGTGATACTTCTAATATTTTAGGTCCTCTGATTTTTGTGGCTGGTAGGGGACAATGTATTGCTATGTGCAATACTCTCAGAATTCTTGTTTTATCCTACAAGGATCTCTGATGGTTTATTTTGGATTTTTGATAATGATTGTAAAATAACTATAATTTATAAATCTCAATTTTCCTTGATTTTTTGGGAATTGAGATGTTCAATTGTTCCTAAATTCTTGGATATCAAGGTCTTTCCTGATACTTCTGATAAGAATAGATATCTTGTTTGGGGTTTTAAATTCAATTCTTGAAGAATAGATAATATTCCAAGAAAGTGACAAGACAATAGATTATACCTATTGACATGTCCTTAAGGCTTAGCCTGTCTCACTATTGTTTTCTTTTCCAATAAGTGAAGGTTAATCTAGTGTTTGACTCTTTTCTTTTCAGACTGAGCTTCTAACATGTGGAAGGAACAGATTTTGGTAGTTTGTGTCTGTCTGTGCCTGTGTTTGGGACAAATGGCATATCTGAGTAAATGTAAAAACAAAGCAAGATGCCAAGAGAAGATCACCTTAATCAAGACAATTCATGAACAGGTAGGGTTAAACAAAGTTTACAAGAGGTATTATAAAAGATTGAACTGAGCCAGAAGAATGGTGACTGTTCCAAATGGCCAGACCATTCTTAAATAATAGTAGGTTTACTGTTTCCCAGCTTACAATTTGAATAGTTATTATTTTTTCTTTAAAAATGTTAAAAAGACACATTTTTGTATTACAAAAACATGCTAAAAATATACCGGTAATTTTGTTTTAAAAACTCTTAATACATTTTTAGTGTAGGGGCTGGTTTTGGCAAGTGGGTTGGGAAACAGCAAGCCAACAGTTTTTTTTATTGATGGCCCAATCACACTCACAGGATATATTAGTAATAGTTTCTGATTGGTTGAAATATGAAGTAATCTCCTTGTCAGAAACTACTGTGCAATTTTATTAGTTAGTTTTGTAGGAATAATCTATTTATAGTCATCAAAACAGTTTTATTTCCTGATCCAAAACCCCCCATGATCACAATAGAGTATAATAGTTACTGATACTGAAATCTCATATAACCGCAATATATTATAATAGTTTCTTATAGCTGAAATCTTATATGACTGTAATAGAAATCTATTATGGCCACAATAGAGTATAACAGTTTCTGATAGCTGAAATCTCATGTGACCTTAATAAAGTATAATAGCTCAGGGTTAGTTGTACAACATGTGATAATGTTAGTCAGTCACTTGCGACAGGTCGGTGGTTTTCTCCAGGTACTCCGGTTTCCTCCACCAATAAAACTGACCGCCGCGATATAACTGAAATATTGTTGTAATTGGCATTAAACACCATAAAATGAATAAAAACACCAATATAACAGTTTCTGATAGTTGAAATCTCATATGACCGCAATAGATGACATAGTTTTCTGATAACTGAAACCTCAAATGACCACTATTGAATATAATAGGTTCTTACATACGTTCTTGAGAAAGACCGGGTGATCTTCCACGAGTGATAGAAAGTTTATGTCTTTTCGCGAGTGGAGCCATTGATCAGTAACTAATTTGCATAAATTATCAGATCAATATCATTGAGCATTATGAAATACACATCACATAAAATTGACTTTTGTGACACCGATTGATAAACTAAGTAGCTTTCTACTGATATTTGAGCTTTTCTCACTAATATTTTATTGAAAGTACAGTATTTTCCTTCATGAGACACCCCATACATGAAATATGACGTGACACATATTTTGACGTCATTGAAGAATGA
>MJUT01004235.1:180931-191669 GCA_002080005.1 Gigantidas platifrons | reverse complement strand
ACCACACTGTCAGAATAGTTCTAAAATCTAATAGACAAATACCACACTGTCAGAATAGTTCTAAAATCTAATAGACAAATACCACACTGTCAGAATAGTTCTAAAATCTAATAGGCAAATCATAGAAAGGAAATAAAAGCTGTACCGTTTTGTGTCTGTTTATATCTGTATATCAGGAAATGGGGTCCTATTAACCTGGTTAACACCGCAACAATGTTGTCTATCTTAAACCAAGATTTCAATCAGCGTGTGGCGTGTATTTTTGTGTTCAATGGTTACAAATGAGATGTAGTTTGTTTAAGTTGTGGAATTGTTAACCATCACTGTCATGCTTTCTTTTCATGATATAATTTTAATCATTTTGTATAATATGACACTATTATAGCCGCATGCGTTTATTTTGATGTATGAATGTCTATTTTAACAGAAATAGAAATATATGGAAATATATGGAAACAAGTATTGACCAATTGTCACGTGGTTCCCACTTATTTTACAATTAGTGGTATGATTGATTGATATTTGTGTTAAACTAAGAACAATCTCAAAATTGATATTCTGTTATAGAAATCATTACTAGTTTGATCCCGTCACTTTTTATTTGAAGTGCCTGTATCAAGCCAGCATGTATTTGTGTTAGAGATATCGATTGTGCCTCTTTCTACATTTTTTTATTAGATATCAGAACTGTTCCGACAGTGTCTTTTCTTTATTTCATAAGTCCACTGGTACTCATTGTGTACGTGTAAACTAACCATGAACTCTAGTTTATCACCATATCTTAATAGAACTGTCTTAATTTGTAATGCGTTGTTTCATTATGGATTGACATTTAATAATAATGGAATTCCCCCAAGAAGGGATTTCCCCCAGACTACGGACATCAATCAGCATTATAAACGTTATTTATAAGATATTGTTTGACCTTTTAGCGCAGTGTATAAGGTTCATTAAGGTAATATGGTATTTGCAATTATTGAAAATAATACCACTGACGAATATCACGATCAATGCATGTTTACCCGCTATGTATCATGATGGAGTAGTCATGTATATATCTGTGTTAGAGGGCTATGTATCATGATGGAGTAGTCATGTATATATCTGTGTTAGAGGGCTATGTATCATGATGGAGTAGTCATGTATATATCTGTGTTAGAGGAATCGACTTTCCCTCTTTATACGATTTTATGATTGGGTTTTTGGAACTGTTCCGACATTGTTGTTTATGTTTTGTTTTTCAATTTATTTGTTTGCACGTAGAACAACAACAAAAAACGGCTGTTCCTTTACTATAATGTGTGTCTAAGTGTAAAGTTGGATAGTCTCAAATATTCATGTACATCTATATCCTTTTTACTACCAGCTGTTCCTTTACTATAATGTGTGTCTAAGTGTAAAGTTGGATAGTCTCAAATATTCATTTACATCTATATTCCTTTTTACTACCAGCTGTTCCTTTACTATAATGTGTGTCTAAGTGTAAAGTTGGATAGTCTCAAATATTCATTTACATCTATATCCCTTTTTACTACCAGCTGTTCCTTTACTATAATGTGTGTCTAAGTGTAAAGCTGGATAGTCTAAATATTCATTTACATCTATATCCTTTTTTACTACCAGCTGTACCTTTACTATAATGTGTGTCTAAGTGTAAAGTTAGATAGTCTCAAATGATCATTTACATCCATATCCTTTCTTACTATCATCCTCCCAGTAGTCAATGCTTCTGTACTGACATTGTTTTTATTAGAATTATGTGTTATTCAAATTTACAATTTTTAATAATGAAAGTATTATTAAAACTAAGGTTCTCCTCCCTCAGACAGAGGTGACCTTAGATGATTTTTGCTTAAAACTAAGGTTCTCCTCCCTCAGACAGAGGTGACCTTAGATGATTTTTGCTATCCTATTTACGCCCTTTGGTTTACTGGCTCCCAAAACTTTTAAAATTATTTGGCTTTCCACCCTTTCAATTTTAAGCGTACCTGATGAAGGTTATTTTAAGCGTACCTGATGAAGGTTATCTTAAGCGTACCTGATGAAGGTTATTACAGTAACGTACCTGATGAAGGTTATTTTAAGCGTACCTGATGAAGGTTATTACAGTAACGTACCTGATGAAGGTTATTACAGTAACGTACCTGATGAAGGTTATTACAGAAACGCGTTGTGCGCACTAAGTTTGATATCTACGTTTTATTAGAACAGACAACACAGAAGATACCAAAGGGGGTAATCAGAATCCGTATATAGAAGAAGAACAGACAACACAGAAGATACCAAAGGGGGTAATCAGAATCCTTATATAGAAGAACAGACAACACAGAAGACACCAAATGGGTAATCAGAATCCGTATATAGAAGAAGAACAGATAACACAGAAGATACCAAAGGGATAATCAGAATCCGTATATAGAAGAACAGACAACACAGAAGATACCAAAGGGGGTAATCAAAATCCTTATATAGAAGAACAGACAACACAGAAGATACCAAAGGGGTAATCGGAATCCGTATATAGAAGAAGAACAGACAACACAGAAGATACCAAAGGGGTAATCAGAATCTGTATATAGAAGAAGAACATACAACACAGAAGACATCAAAAGGGGTAATCAGAATCCGTATATAGAAGAACAGACAACACAGAAGATACCAAATGGGGTAATCATAATCCGTATATAGAAGAACAGACAACACAGAAGATACCAAAGGGGGTAATCAGAATCCGTATATAGAAGAAGAACATACAACACAGAAGATACCAAAGGGGGTAATCAGAATCCGTATATAGAAGAACAGACAACACAGAAGATACCAAAGGGGTAATCAGAATCCGTATATAGAAGAACAGACAACACAGAAGATACCAAAGGGGGTAATCAAAATCCTTATATAGAAGAAGAACAGACAACACAGAAGATACCAAAGGGGGTAATCAAAATCCGTATATAGAAGAAGAACAGACAACACAATGACCAAAAGAAAAAGTACAAAATGACAAACAACAATCTACAAAACATGCATATAAAACTAAAGATTGAGTAACACGAACACCACTAAAAACCGGGTGAATGAGTTTTAAATTGATTTCTGCAAAAAAAAGTTGAAATGGTGTGTAGGTTGTGGGTGTGTATCTTATAAACTTCGTTTATTATAACTTTTAGTAGATAAGTTAATAATGTAGGGCGTTATGTAAGCGTACTTTTATTCCGGTGTGTAGAATTTCCGGTTAGGGTTAGAGTTAGGATTAGGGTTAGGGTTAGGGTTAGCATGGAAAAAATAACCTAGGTCAATAATTCCTCTGGAAATTATACACTAGTGTAACTTGTCCTCTGGAAATTATACACTAGTGTAACTTGTCCTCTGAAAAGAACACACTGTTACAGTTACACAGGAAAACTGAAATACAGATGTTCTGGACTTATAATTTACTTGGCAGATCTAATTCTATTTAGAAAGTCACAGAGAGTTAGTGATTTTTGTTTTTTTACTTTTCACATTTGTTACAATTTCACTGCTGTGTAAATATAGTCTTACGTATTTAAAATGTGTCCCACTTACTGACCTTTATTTGTGAGTTGTACAGTAACAAAACATTAAATGTCACATGTTATGATAAATATTTACCTGTATGTTAAATCTCTTTGTGACGTAGGTTGTTTTGATTGTAATGTTAAGTATGACGTACGTCATAGTCGACCCATTGACGAGTTGTTATCGTTCCTACGTACGCCCTATTAGTACTTTGGCTTGCAATTTGTAACAGCTCCCCACTTAACCTGAATGATTTTTAATTTGATTTCTGCAAAAAAAAGTTGAAATGTTGTGTAGGTTGTGGGTGTGTATCTTATAAACTTGATTTATTTAAACTTTTAATAAATAAGTAAATAATGTTGGGCGTTACAATGGAAATTTGACCCTGTTTAATACATGGCTCATTTTGGGTACATTTAAAGTTACAAATACAGATGTTCTGGACTTATAATACAAACACTTACATCCCTGATCAGTATTAAATGTATAATGAAATCTATTATCTAATTTGTCTCAGATTTTTCATTTCACTTGAAAATTATTCGTTTTCAAAGACGTTTCCAATTTTTTGGGAGGCAAGTGACAATTTCTGTGGTTGTTTTTCTTTTCTTATATAGTGCATGTATGATTGCAATATAATATGATTGCAAGAGAATATATTGTTAGTTTATTTATATTTTCAGTAGAAATGATATTAAATAACACATTACGTTATACTTTGTTTTCTGTGTAATGTTTTGTGCATCATTGTTTACACCGGGTTTGTAACAAGAGTAACATAAAGGGTGCCACTAGTAAAGCAGGAACTGCTTACCCTTCCGGGGCACCTGAGTTCACACCAGGTTTTAATGGGGTTCGTGTTGCCTGATCCTTAATAGTCTGTGTAGTGTTTTGTAGATCATCATTTGTCGTGTTGTCTTTTTTAGCCATTGTATCGCCTATTCTTCTTAGATTTACAACTTCTGATGTTGTCCTTTTTTAGGCATTGTATCGCCTATTCTTCTTAGATTTACAACTTCTGATGTCCTTTTTTAGCCATTGTATCGCCTATTCTTCTTAGATTTACAACTTCTGTTGTCCTTTTTTAGCCATTGTATCGCCTATTCTTCTTAGATTTACAACTTCTGATGTTGTCCTTTTTTAGCCATTGTATCGCCTATTCTTCTTAGATTTACAACTTCTGATGTNCTATTATCTAATTTGTCTCAGATTTTTCATTTCACTTGAAAATTATTCGTTTTCAAAGACGTTTCCAATTTTTTGGGAGGCAAGTGACAATTTCTGTGGTTGTTTTTCTTTTCTTATATAGTGCATGTATGATTGCAATATAATATGATTGCAAGAGAATATATTGTTAGTTTATTTATATTTTCAGTAGAAATGATATTAAATAACACATTACGTTATACTTTGTTTTCTGTGTAATGTTTTGTGGATCATTGTTTACACCGGGTTTGTAACAAGAGTAAGACAAAGGGTGCCACTAGTAAAGCAGGAACTGCTTACCCTTCCGGGGCACCTGAGTTCACACCTGGTTTTAATGGGGTTCGAGTTGCCTGATCCTTAATAGTCTGTGTAGTGTTTTGTAGATCATCATTTGTCGTGTTGTCTTTTTTAGCCATTGTATCGCCTATTCTTCTTAGATTTACAACTTCTGATGTTGTCCTTTTTTAGCCATTGTATCGCCTATTCTTCTTAGATTGACAACTTCTGATTACCCCTTTGGTATCTTCAATCTATTCTTTCAACAGTGATGGTTAAGAATTCCATTAATATCAACAAAACGAGCAATCACCTCTCACTTCACTTTCATTGAACATTGTCATGTTTCTGTTTGCCCTTGTGTTGTCTGTCCTTACGATTTACGGCTTCTGATGACTTACTTTGGCATCTTCAAGCTCTTTTCTATAAGTGATGGCACTGCCAAAACTCTGACTACCAGGGAGGAGAAATGTTATTCTGAAGTAAGAATATAAAGGTAACAATAACGTTATTTATAGGAAAGCGACATTCAGCAGTAAAAATAACAGTGTAAAGGATGGGAAATTTGATTCTTCATTAAAACTTCATTGGAAACTTGATTTGATTGGTGATAGGATAATACAATGTACTTCTATCTAATAGTGGCCAGTCAATATACGATAACAACATAACAAAATAATAACACTAAATGATAATTCGGTGTCATGAGTTAGATATATTTAGGTAAAGCATTTTGATTGCAGGAATTTCAGTCTATTCACATTGACCATCTGTCGTCGTGTATCACTTACAAACTTATTTAAGCACATTGAATATAAATACACATTTGTATTTATATTGATATTTCTTGGGAATACGATGTCAAATTGATTTGAGATTACATTATGGACATCCTAAGTATAATGATTTTGTATTACATATGACATGATCAGTGGTTGGTCTAAGTCGTCCAATCGTATGAGGGGTATCAATAACTCAGGAAGAACATTAATACCTAAATACACTATAACACACGGAAGTTCCGTCTGTCTCGATAGTTGTCATTCCTTTATGGTCTGGTGTTTGAGGCGAGCTAGCTATTCATTCCTTTATGGTCTGGTGTTTGAGGCGATCTAGGTATTCATTCCTTTATGGTCTGGTGTTTGAGGCGATCTAGGTATGCATTCCTTTATGGTCTGGTGTTTGAGGCGAGCTAGGTATTCATTCCTTTATGGTCTGGTGTTTGAGGCGAGCTAGGTATGCATTCCTTTATGGTCTGGTGTTTGAGGCGAGCTAGCTATTCATTCCTTTATGGTCTGGTGTTTGAGGCGAGCTAGGTATTCATTTTGTTTATGGCCTGGTGTTTGAGGCGAGCTGGGTATTTATTTTGTTTATGGCCTGGTGTTTGAGGCGAACTATGTATTCATTCCTTTATGGTCTGGTGTTTGAGGCGAACTATGTATTCATTCCTTTATGGCCTGGTGTTTGAGGCGAACTATGTATTCATTCCTTTATGGCCTGGTGTTTGAGGCGAACTATGTATTCATTCCTTTATGGTCTGGTGTTTGAGGCGAGCTAGGTATTCATTTTGTTTAAGGCCTGGTGTTTGGGGCGAGCTAGGTATTCATTTTGTTTATGGCCTGGTGTTTGAGACGAGCTAGGTATTCATTTGGTTTATGGCCTGGTGTTTGAGGCGAGCTAGGTATTCATTCCTTTATGGCCTGGTGTTTGAGGCGAGCTAGGTATTCATTCCTGTATGGCCTGGTTTTTGAGGCGAGCTAGGTATTCATTTTGATGGGGTCGTGTTATTTGTTTACTATTTGTAACTTTTTATGTCAATTAATATTTTAATAAAAACAAATTATTATTATTATACGAAAATGTTGCAGAGGAAGAGTTTGAAGATATCAAAGGGAGGTAATCAGAATCTGTAAATCGAAGAAGAACAGACAATACAACGGCGAAAAGAAAAAGTACAAAAAGACAAACAATGATCTACAAAACATACACATAAAACTAAAGATCGGGTAACACGAACCTCACTAAAAACCGGGGGTGAACTCATGTGCTCTGGAAGGGTAAGCAGTTCCTGCTCCACTAGTGGCACCCGTCGTGTTAATCTTATTACAAACCCACTAATAAGTCATGAATGAGGAAAGGTGGTTTTCACCTCGTAAATCTCGATTACGAAGTGAAAACCATCGATCTTCAATAAGGCACTGAAAAAATGAAAAGCAAAAATATCGCACCAGCGCAACACTTCATAACAATTCTAAGGTATACTCTGACATTTACTGAAACAGAAGAAAGACCCTTCACTCTCCTGGTTTGTTACAGACATCTAATAATAATGGCAAAATGGTCAAACTAGATTGATGGTCCCTCCCTACTTTATCACATAATATACCTCTGTCAAACTAGATTGATGGTCCCTCCCTACTTTATCACATAATACACCTCTGTCAAACTAGATTGATGGTCCCTCCCTACTTTATCACATAATACACCTCTGTACTAGAGGAAGTGGGAATCCCAGACCTTACCAGTGATAGCTACCGATTGTGTAGGTACATGTTAATCTACCACCACGATCGCTGCCACGGAAGTTACCACGAACTTAGATACAGTGTATGTCATCAAAACAAGCAGAACGTTTACGTTTTATGTTGATCTGTTACCTTTAAAAGACACGTGTGAAATTGTGAAATCATTTTATTCTGTATTTAGACATTTTCATATAATAATATGTAAATTAATGTAAAATATATTAATGATTTACATTTCCGACTAGTATTCTACAGATTAAATCTTTCTATTATTCTCGACAACAATTAAATGGGTGTGTATTTTGTGTCGTATGTACTTTGTTAATAATAAAAGTCGTTAACACAGTGGTACTAACAAACAACTTTAATGATTTATAATACCATGTAATATCATATGTTATGTGGGCTATTCTAAGGCATACTAAATTACATAATGAAGGAAGATTACAAAATATGTGTAGTGAGAATATGTTAATTATACAACTAAGAGTATCAATGGGTTGGTTATAGGAAAGGTCCAGTAAACAATGACATACATACTTTGATTGTTACACACCATTATAAATCCATGAAAAACAATTATAATATCATAACATTTTAATTTAAAAAGAGGGAGTTAGAAGACACAACATTTTAAAGTTATCATTGATATAATAATCCAGAATGAAGAATTAAAAACACACACAAATATAAAGGTCGTGTCCTTTTTTTAATTTCAAAATAGTATTGCAGTATTATGAAACTCAAAAATGTGTTTATCGAGTCTAGGAAATATTTTGAAATTACATGAAGAATATCCCAAAACAACTTTAGCTTATAAGATATGACAGAAATCAAACAATATTCCTGAGTACTTTTATACGCCTTGCCTCCTCTTCGTTGGTTATCATCGCATGGCCGTTGTTGACCAAATCTTCACAGTCTATAACGTCTGATTAAGGAAACCTAGATTGAGTGATTGATTGGTTGGTTGGTGTTTAACGCCAACTTTAGCCATATTTAATGTTATATTGTGGCTTTAGAAAACTAGAAATTTTACTATATTATAAATACATGTATATGAATTTGACTTACTGTTGTCTTTGTGTGCCTGTATTATATGAATTTGACTTACTGTTGTCTTTGTGTGCCTGTATTATATTATTTTGACTTACTGTTGTCTTTGTGTGCCTGTATTACATTATTTTGACTTATTTTGGTTCATGAGATATATTAGATACTGAGTTTGGTACTATTTGACTGCTATTTCGCCTGTTTTTTCCAGTATTGTTGTAAATGCTGTTTTAGTGACAACGGGAACCTTTGAACCGTAATGGAAGCGAGAGGTTGGCGCCGTAAAATCTGATTCAATCCACCATTTCTTTAGAAATGCCTGTACCAAGTCAGGACCATTGCGGTTTTCCAGTTTCCCGGATGTTGACTGATTTTGTCTGTTTATTGATTTATGAGTTTTGAATTTCCCTTTGGAAGATTGCTCTGTGTTCGGTAATTTTGTTATTACCCTTATTTACTATTGTCTTTGTGTGCCTGTATTATATTATTTTGACTTACTGTTGTCTTTGTGTGCCTGTATTATATGAATTTGACTTACTGTTGTCTTTGTGTGCCTGTATTATATGAATTTGACTTACTGTTGTCTTTGTGTGCCTGTATTATATTATTTTCATAAATAAAAATTATTTTCGACGGCTAGACAGATATGTATATATCTATTTCATTAACTTTACAGAGGTGATTAAACTTGTTTATTACATACTTAGTTAAAATAAAGGCATTTTTATATGACCAATATGACCGGAAGTAAACTGTCCATATTTTCACACCCTAGGAAAATAACCGGTTATTGGATTACTACAAGATCATTTCCATATCGAAGCCCATATTGGCCCGAGCCAATAAGGGCCTCGATTTCGTATCAGGCCAATATGGGTATCTCTTTTCTAGATGCCGGAAGTATGTAATAAATAGTTTAATACATGGGCATTTCCATATTGGCCTGATTATCATCCCTCGACCCATATTGGCCCTCGTCTCGGGCCAATATGGGGGTCTCGGGATGATAACCAGGCCAATATGGAAATGCCCATGTATTAATCTGTATGTATTAATCGTAGAATGTTTTAAACAATATTGGGCCAATGTTATAGTGTTTTGTTTTTGGTATGTTTTTACTTTTAATTTGTTAAATGTATTTAACGTCGAAGGGGTAAAGTGTTATTGTGTGTTAAAGATAAAAATGGCAATTCATTAGCAATTATATTATACAAACTCTGTGTCTGAAATCTTTAGTCTTCTCCGTTGACATTTACCCTCAGACTCATAATAGGTTACCAGGGTTCAAACCCCATATAACTGCCCAGTGCGTCTCCATGTGAAGGATAGGAGGCGCCCTCTGGATGGGGCAGTCAAAAGTCGTTGCCCTAATTGGGCCATCCCTTCCTCAATTCTGTATAGTGTTTTAATATATGTGGCTTGTTGAAAATATAGTGAATATCATAAATTTTGTTAAGCATAAAAAATCATGTTTTTTTCCGAACGACTCTAAAGGCAAAATATGAATGCTTGGTTTGATTTAATGCGTGTTTTCTGACCATGCTACTTTTGTTTTGTATTTTAGCTTCACCTTTTGTAGATGAGTCTTGTTTCACTAACTGCTATCTAAAATGTTGTTCTCTGTGGATGGTGGTTCGCAATAACTAGCGTTGGTCCATTTACACACATGGTTTAGTGTTAGAATGCATTATTTATCTACTGTGAGACAAGGAAATGTCGGCGTGTCAAATTAACACACAGTATGAGTTAAACTCCCTACCTCTCCGGAGCACCTGAGTTCGCCCCCGATTATAAGTGGGGTTCATGTTACTCACTCTTTAGTTTTTATATCACAGAATTAGTGCACATCCTCTTATGATTGAAATTGGTAGATATCAAAACTTGGAAACCGAAGAACGATTATGTAAACTGCATAACACAAAAAAATGAAGATTAATATCATTTTTTAATCGATTGCCCCATATATAATAATAATAGAAAGATTTGTTTTCAGAAAATTTCAGAAGTATGTTCTAATTTCAATAATATGTCAGATATATCAAAATTCTATTATTTATTTACCAATGAAGATCGTTCAATAATTAATATTTTTTGAAAATATATAATAGAGTGCCTTGAGACAAGAAAACTGAAACAGG
>MJUT01004235.1:117967-134723 GCA_002080005.1 Gigantidas platifrons | reverse complement strand
ACTTTGTTGATATGTATCTCCCATCCTAGATCTTCGGAAAGTTCAACACCGAGATAGGGATAATGATGTACAGTTTCCAGTTGGTGTCCCATCATGTGGTAGTTGACGATTATTGGTGTTCTTTTTCTTGTGATCCGTAGTATATAACATTTTGCTGGATGGAACGTCATCTGCCATGTTATTGACCACTGAACTAACTCTGTAAGATCTTCTTGGAGTTTGGTGGTATCTTCAATGCAGTTGATTGGCCTATACAAGAGGGAGTCATCAGCAAAAAGTCTTAATGATGATGTTCTAGAGCTCCCCATATCGTTTATGTAGATTAGGAAGCACAATGGTCCGAGAACTGTCCCTTGTGGTATTCCGGATCGTACTGGTTTATTAATGCTCTCTTCCCCATCTACACAAACTCTTTGATGTCTTTGAGTCAGCCACCCAGAGACCCATTTGAGAATGTTTCCTTTAATGCCATAATGGTGCATCTTCTGTTGTAGTCTCTGGTGTGGTACGGTATCAAAGGCTTTTGAGAAGTCTAATATAAGCATATCTATTTGCTGTCTATTGTCTATTGACCTTGCCACGTCTTCAATCGTGTTCACAAGTTGTGTTTCGCACGATCTTTGTCTTCTAAACCCATGTTGGTGGTCTGCAAGGATTCCGTGTATTTCTAGATGGTCGATGATATGACGGTATACAATATGCTCCATGATCTTACAGCAGATTGATGTTAGAGGAATGGTCAGTTATAAAGAAGTGTTTGGTCGATCTCACGATGTTAGAGGAATGGTCAGTTATAAAGAAGTGTTTGGTCGGTCTCACGATGTTAGAGGAATGGTCAGTTATAAAGAAGTGTTTGGTCGATCTCACGATGTTAGAGGAATGGTCAGTTATAAAGAAGTGTTTGGTCAATCTCACGATTATAGGAAACGTTTGAGAATAAGTTATGCATATTGCATTGAACATGGTTTTAACACATGACAAGATTTTGATTTTGAATATATTTTACATCAGACTTAAGAGATCGAACTTGTACATTTAGAACGTTTAAAGGTGGGCCTGCTTTAATTCTATCCATCCCCTGGTTGTTATTATTATTAACAGTGTTAAGTTTATGGTGCTTAACGCCACTTTCAACAATATTTCAGCTATATCGTGGCGGTTAGTTTTGAGGAAACCGGAGAAACCACCGACCTGAAGCAAGTCACTGACAAACTTCATCACATTGTGTTGTATCGAGTACACCCAGCTTGGATGTTATTCGAACTCACAATGTTAGTGGTGATAGTCACTTATTGCATATAGATAAATATAAATCCAACAAGCATACGATCACGGCCACGACGGGTAAGCAAATAACATTCACTTGAATATACTATGGAGTCGCAAAAAGGCACCAGTGTATAAAAAAAACAAAACAAAACAAAACAAAACCATGGGTGTGCCAATTGTACCTTGTCTCTCCCTTTTACCAAACAGTATATCTAAGTTATGACTGTTTTCATAATTATCTGACCAAGACACTATAGTTAGAATATAATGATATGGTCCTCCAATATTAACAACTTTAAATTCAGAATTTCATTTCTTGGAAGATATGGATATTCCCTGTAAGTATTTATATTCTATGTGAAACTGGGTTTCTCAAGTATCAAGAATAAGAGCTATCGTAGTACTCTCCTTGTTTATCGTATTACAAACAATGAACGTGATGAATAACGGGCGTTTACTGAACATTACTATTTATAACATACAATGGAATTCCGTTTAACGTTGGGTAATTCCTGTTTCAATTTCTAGCGCAAAGATTCGGTTTGATGAGGATTGCCGACGTATTCTTAAAATGATCACAAACTAATATAATCATTGAAATGAAATAATCGTCTTCAAATACTCCATTTTCTCTGTGTTAGGTCTTCTGCATGCAATAAAAAAACCTAGGAAACTGGCACGCTGTTTAAAAAAGGTGGCATTATAAATTAGATATATGCCACACAATGCCAATTAACTCTAGTAGAATGATATTGTTTATATCTTTGTTCTTACAACTGGAGTAAGATCATGGCTGACTCAACGACAGAGTGTCTATTATAGGAGAGGTAGGAATTGTTCTGAAGAAACAACTGCGGAACAACCGGAAGTATGTAGCAAACTATGCTGGATAAAATGGATATAGCTTTATATGATCACTATTCACCCCCGCCCCAACATGAACACATGATGTGACTTTGTAATATATATAGAGAATTGATAAAAACACAGAAAGATAAATTAGTTCTTGCATTTCTTGCCAATCCCCCCCCCGTTTTTTTATTCTAACTTTCAATGTAGATTTTGCCCCTTTCTAAGATACCGTAACACTTCGTGACCCTACCTACTCTAAATATTAGTTATTTGATTGGTCTCATTATTCTGTTTGTAAACAACAATCTCATTTCCCTACTTTTAAGGTTTTTTTTACGATTGAGTAATACGATTCAATAATCATGATAACATGTCTGCTTTAAAGTAAATTGTATAACTGCACATATCGATAATTAGTAACATGTATAATGTACAAACGTGCAGTTTACTGTGAATTGATTTAATTTTCCCCAGCTTAGCATCTGATATCAGAAACATCTGAATTACAGGGCTACACAGAACTGGTACACATTTAGCTTCTAATTATGTCGTTCGTTTTTATGTTCAAGGTTTTGAGGTGAGGTGGTGTTCGTTTTGTATTAGTGGAATTGTTGTCCATCACTTTCTTCTCATAATTAGGGTAACCATGAGCTTTATCGTCAGTGTAACCATGAGCTTTATCGTCAGGATAACCATGAGCTTTATCGTCAGGGTTACCATGAGCTTTATCGTCAGGATAGCCATGAGCTTTATCGTCAGGGTTACCATGAGCTTTATCGTCAGAATAACCATGAGCTTTATCGTCAGGGTTACCATGAGCTTTATCGTCAGGGTAACCATGAGCTTTATTGTCAGGGTAATAGTTAAAGATAACACAGTTTTCAAACATCCTTGTAGACATCTGATATTTTCTTTATATCTTACATCAAAGTTAGATATAAATAAACTACGGCCATTGACTTACATTAGAGTACATTTCTATACAAAAGCCTTTAGACTAAGTAAGAAGAATACTAAATGTAGTGTCTATAGTAAATTAGTTTCTTTCATTTCTATTCATATGATTTTTCTTTTGGGCATCAGAATAATTTGAATAGTTACAAAGACTAACCAGGTATTTCACAATAAGTCATAAGTCATAAGTTTATTGGTTCACCAATCAAGGGCCCACAGGGTCATATACAATATGAGCATATTAAAATATAATTGTTTTACAACATAAACAAAAAAAACAGCAATAATGTTTTCACCACTAGTTTAGAGCCATAGTAGGTGTGTATTGATCCCTCTAACAATTGAGGAGGAAATAAAATGAATCTTAAAATAAAGAAATAGTATGACTATTTGAAGCACTAAGGGTCCATGCCATTATGATGCACTTATGGGCCACGCCAGTTTTGTGACTATACAATGTAGTAACAGTATCAAAAAGCCAACAATAAAAAATATTGATTACAAAATATATTAAGATTCGTTCATTTCATATGGTGGTCATCAAACAGGGAGAACCAAGGGACGGTGCCAGTTAACAGACATGTGACCCAATATAATCACAAGTCTGAAAATCTTGTGCAATTAATGATCACTCTATTTTCAGCAAGAAGAGACTTTGGTCATACTTGGCGATATTGCCGAATATTACCAGCTGAACTCGAACCCTCAATCACTGGGTCAGTTCTCTAAAGGGTGGACCAGGAGCCAAAGACTGAAGTACTTCCCCGACCTAACCAATTAAACATACCTTTTTTTTTTATCTACGATATTATATAACACTATCTATACAGATATACCAGTGTTGATCGTGACATACATACTGCTACCTTGACCCGGTGAACATGATACGTACATGACTATACTTATCTACCGTGTGGATCACATGGGGTTGTGAATCAGTTCAAGAAGTTAGGACAAATTACAGATATTTAATCACATTTGAGTAAATATTGTAAAATCAAAAGTTTAACTCCCTCAAGGGTACATATATCTTTTGCTAAGACATACTGACAACTATATGCTTGCCTTAGCTAGGGTATGCCGACCACAGGCGCATGGGGCATGGATTTCGTTTCCTCCTCCCCCTTTTCTCTACTACCCCCCCCNCCTTTTCAAAATTTTCATAATCATTCCTTTTTAAAAAAAATTATAATCATTCGCTTTTCTTCATTTGACAATATCAGCAGACGTCATACATCATGAATAATAAGTGTATTCTGTGTCCACAGTTTTTCGACTGACACAGTATATGAGAGAAACAGTGGACACAGAATACACGTATTATTCGATGTATGACGTCTACTGATATTGTCAAATGAAGAGAAAGGAATGATTATGAACATTTTGAAAAGGGGTGGGGGGGGGGGTAGAGAAAAGGGGGAGGAGGAAACGAAATCCATGCCCCATGCGCCTGTGATGCCGACATCATACATTTGTATGTGGAGTTTAACAACCAACAAATTTACAGAGATACCGCTGATTTTCAGAAAATCTGACAAACTGCATCATGCAGTTTATAGGGGCCAACTATATAACTTTTCATGAAGTATCCCTCATCACTCCACCAGGGCAAGATTTTTTTACAGGGGGGTTAGATTATTTCTTTCTTGGACATGAAAAATAATATTTTTTCAAATTATATACAAATTTCTCTCAAAAACCATCGATCATATTTGCAAACCTTATTTTACCTGTAGACATGTTTTAAAAAGTCTGCAGTCAGCTGGATGAGTTATGGTTGTGTTTAAAGCCTTTGTCATTTCAGCTATAGCACAACTACCAGAAAAAATCTGGACAGTTATATGAACTTAGAAGTGATTTTGTTTTGTCTGACTGAATCTTTATAACTTAGATGGGCAGCGGCTTAAACTTATATGTGTTAAGTGTTAGGTTTGTGTGCAGAAGTCAACAACCTTAACGGCTGTGACACAACCCCCTCATGATCATCTGCCATGATAGGACAGATGTTGTCATGCATCATTGCATGCACAGTGACAAAGAAAAAGGGGAACATATGAGGGGATCTAATTTTAATTAGATTGCATTGCATGTACATATTGACTTGTGTCCAAATTTTAGATACATGGACACATCATCAAAATTTGTCTGGCTATTTACCAATGAAAATGAACAAGTTTTAAAAAAATTAGGTAGCTTTATTGAAGAATGTTTTTTGCTGGGAGGACACAACTGATCGTATAGATATCATTACTTATTTGTAATGTGAATTATTATAGTTATTATACATGTTATATTAAATGTGAATTGATTTATGGTGGTATTTGATAGGCTCTGATCTGGCCTTGCAGTCACTGAACATAAATATGTTTTCCTGTTTTTTGTTTGTTTTTTTTTTGTATCTACATGTATCTTTATATGTCTCCAATCATTCCAATCATTGTATTAAATTGTTTGCCCCTTGTGGGACCTTAATTGGCAATAAAAATTCTTATTCTTATTCTATACTGTTATGTGTGTAGAAAATGATATTGTCATACAGTTACACTCAGTACATAGTTAGGCAGACAAATTTTGCTTGATGTACACCAATTCCTTGGGGACAGACATCATCATATATTATTATGTACTTTAGTACTTTTTATTTTGTACAACACTGTAGCTAGGTGTACAGCATTCTCCTGGTGCCCTTGAAGATCCAATTATCAAGAGGGATCTAACACTGCCACATTTTTGTGTCTGTCCCAAAACCGGACCTGGATTTCCATCAGTGTTGTCCATTTTATGTCCAATGATTTGAGGTGGGGTAGTAATTTGTTTTGTTCATACTTACTCACTTACTATGGAATTGTATCCCATCATAGTTTCATTCTTTTCCTGATTAGTTTTACTGTGCAGCCATACATGTAATCTTATTGGTTGTTAAGACAGGACTGACAAGATCACATTAATGTATACTTTTAACTCAAATGTAGGAAATCAGCAGCTTTCTTAGGTGTCAAATTATGCACTTCATAACTTATACAAAACAGGACATGCATTACTCTACACATTTATCTATCAGAAAACTGCAATTCAAGTACAGTTTTAACATGGGATACATACACTGAATTCTGAAAGAATTGATTCCTGGAGGCTGTTGTGGTTGTGAACGTACATGTATTTACAATTTCCTATGCAATTATTGCACTAAAGTTGTGAGTTTGAATCCAGGTGATCGTGAAGTGTACACGACACAACATAATGTGATAAAGTTTGTCAGCGACTTGCAGCTGATCAGTGGTTTTCTCCCGATACCCCTGATTTCCTCTATCAATAAAACTGACTGCCACGATATAACTGAAATACTGTGGAAAGTGGTGTTAAACATCATAATCCCCAACTGATTTCCTATGAATTGGATCAGGATGACCAGAAACACAAGTTTGACCTCCAGTAGACTCCATAATAAAACAAACATGTTATAATTGATATCAAATGTTTAATACTAGAATCATGATAACTAAATATCTACATAGACAAATCCTTCAATCAACTTAAAATAATTAGGCAATACCAAGTTAATTACTGTACCTGTTCAGGCTATTGGAACAATTTTTTTACTTTTTTTCTTCTTTTTTTTGGGGTCTAAATTTGCAGATTCACTTCTGAGAAGTTTAATTTATATCAATGAATCTTTACCACACATCTATTACTGACATATTTTTGTAAATCAATTTTTTTAAATTTTTTGTAAACACCAAATTTAGTTCAAAATACAAAAATGTATCACTGTGAAAACTTAGAAAATGAGTCTACAATGTATAACACATACAAAAGTATAATCCAAAACAAAAATCTGGCCAAAGAACTTGAGACTAACACTAAGAACTAAATCTGGCATTGCCTAAAAATATCGGTGAAAGAGAAAGAACAATTCATCCATTCTGTTAGAAAAAATAAATGTCTTATATACAATTTTAGTTCAGGTTTATTTAGTCAGCAGTACAAATGTATATGTATAACAACCTCTCATAAAGTAAGTTCCTGAGATCTGATTTAAAGAAAATTGTCAATTTACAGTCACATATCATCATCCTCACTAGAATTTGGACTGCCAGTCAAAATTAAACATCCAAATGATGCACCTGCTCTTTTCAGTTTTTCAAGAATTTCAGAGTTTTTGCGATAGTGTGCCAACAGCATAGGAGTTGTACCATTGTATAATTTATTGTCAATGTTTGTATCTCTTCGTGATAGAAAATAACTAACCATCTCAGAGTTTCCTCCATCAATGGCCATATGGAGCACGGTTGCACCACATTTGCATTCCCTTGTATTTATCCGTGCTCCATTTGAAATGAGTATTTTAACAATGTTCAAATGTCCGTTAAGTGCTGCCTCATGTAAACAAGTATATCCATTTGAATTTCTGATTTCAAGGTTCTGTGGAATATTTCTGACAGGAATTCTGTATTCGTTCTGTCCTGTTTCACGTAATTCAATGGGCGACAACAAAACTGAAACCATGTCTCTATTTCCAATGCGACTTGCCACATGAAGTGGTGTATCACCGTTACAGTCTTGCATTTCAAGATCGGCACCACCAACCATCAATCGTCGTGCAATGTCCACCTGATTTGTTAAAACTGCTAAATGTAGTGGTGTTTGCCACATATCATTATTCTGAATGTCCAACCAAACACAGCCAGGTGCAAGTTTTATAAATTCTGTCACTAATTGCTCCTGTCTTTCCAAAATTGCAATATTCAACAACGTGTCACCATCTTCATCTTTACCGTAGACAACCATAGCTTCTGGCGTAACTCTGTCCGAATCAACTGAACCTGTCGAACTCACAGAACTATATTCCAAAGATTCAGGATTTATTTGCATATTTTCAAACTTTTCGCTAATGTCAGTTTCAGTTCTGGAAACATTTTCACACTTTATATCGACATCATCAAATTCGACAGATTTTCCAATTGCACTATCAACAGAGTCTAATCCCACACCACTGTCTTTAGGGTTTAGAGAGTCACAATGTGATGTTTTCGACATTTGTGTTATTTCTTTACGTAGAACGGTTTCACTCTTGAATCCTTGTAATGATAGAGATGAATTCACTGAACTGTATGAAGAATATGCAGAATCAAATTGTTCACCACAATCCAAAGTGTTATGTTTTAATTGTTCACCGTCAGTCTCAATATCTCCCACTTTGTAGTGCATATGTGCAGCCATACTTTATCCTTGCAGAAATTAATATGCAAAATGTCTGTTAAGACTGTTCTATCGTGATATATTATAGTCTACTCTGCTGTACTCAAATGAACGAATTTTATATTTATCAACTAAACTTCAACCGTCTCTCATTAAATTCTGTTTAGTTCTGGTTTTACACTGGTGGAAATCCTTTCAAATATTACAACAAACAATAGACTGGAAAATCCAAAGATTTAGATCAGTCACCTTACTGCGTGTTAATCAATACTGTGAGGAAGTTTCGAAGGGGATTTCCCATCTGGTTTTTCCCCTTTCTCGGTTAATAAGGTCACGAGAGAGGCACATACGGGGAAATATTGATTTTTCACAGTAAAAAAGAAACTATGGGAAAATACAAACGATTATGAAAAAGCCGATAAATTATTTTGATCAATCGAGGCTTTTGCAGTAATCTGTGTACATTTCATTGTCTGTAATGGCGTTTTAATCAAACAAGGTTTTCCCAACATTGCTAAACGTTATGTAAATGTTAAAATAATACACAAGATCTAGATATAGGTTACAAAGTGGAAATTTTCTACATAAATGTACACATTTAATATTTTAAGGTAATTGACTGATAATTTTCAGTTAGAAAAATTACTGATACTTGTAAGAACCCAGATTTTGTAATTAAAATAACAAATAATTTATTGGTGATTCGATTTAGACTATCCTCAAAAACTCCTACGAAACAGTTGTATGAGTGCACTAGTTCACTTTAACAACATGAAAGAAATCACCTATATAACGTACGTTAAACCTAGGAGTAACACGTGTGTATTACTACCAGTCTGAAATAAAACTAAGGGCAGTCCGTTAGATAAAAGGGAGACAATTCTTGAAAACATGAATACTTTAAATATTTCGGCAGTGTTAAGGACTGAGCAACAATTTTCTGTTTAGCAAATTAATTTGCAATATTTTCAAACATACATAATACACCATAAAAAGAAGGTTAGAGATAAATACTGACTGTGACTGTACCATACAAAAGCTAGATGTAATTTCTAATAACAAAAATACCAAAATGAAAAATACAGAAGGTAAATATTGTTGATCAATTTTATTGATGTAAATACAATGTAAAACAAAAGTTATATCTGTAATAGTTTCAAACAAAATATATTTTATAAACATTATGGGGGTGGGGAGGGCTGCAGTGACTGTTCATCTATTTGATTGCAATTTTTGAGTATTGTGAGTATTCTATTATTTCAAAGTTGACTATAAACGTAGTCTGTATCCAGGATCGTTTACCAAATGCATACATGTTATATGTCCGTCCTTGTATGTATAAAGTACAGGGAAAATCCGCGGGATTAATTATATAAAATACCATTTTGAGTGGACAATCCGGAAACACGTGAATACCAGTGAAACAAGAAAACCTTCTCCGTAAATTGATATTATTTTTGTGTAGCTGCTTGTTTATAATATACACTTTCCAAGATATGATGGTAGTTGACCACAAATATTATTATAGAGGAAAAGGTATGACAAAAACTTCCAATAAATATTAACTCATTAATTCAGAGAAGTAAAATGGGATTTATTTACAATTTCAATTGTATTACTAGGAAACGAAAGTAATTTAATTTAGAACTGAAAGCCAAAAAAAAAAAAAAAAAAAAAAAAAAAAAAAAAAAGAAAGAAAGAAAGAAAGAAAGAAAAAAAAAGACCCACGTTGTGAATATATCTCCAGAAACAGGAATCTATTAAACAATGGTCACACATTAAGTTTTAAAAAAGCGGTACCATCATCTCCAAGGTGTTCGAGATCTTAGTGTTCCAAAAATGTGTACTTATCATAAAGTAGAGTGGCCAAGGGGTTAAAAAAAATAATGTCATGTTGTGTAGTATTCGAAAAAGAGTAGACACATAACAAAGATTACCTAAACTTTCGTCCCTACCCATCACCCATCTCTACATACTCTTCCATTGACAGTAAAATATCGTGGAACCAGTTGGTCACCTTCATTTCTCTTGTTTTTGTTGGTTGTTGTTGACTTTTTTTTATTGTTAAACTTGATCGCATCCTGAATATACACGAATAAGCAACTAGCAATTGATTAATTAACCATTACATGTAAATAAAAAACACACGTCAACTTTACACTTTTGTCGATTACTTTTTCAAGTAATTATAGAAGAATCTGTCTTCACTATATATAGAAGCCATGACTTGTGAGCTTGTAAAAATATCCACTCCAAATATGCTAAAGTGTTAAATTTACAAACAGAACATTAAGAAATCAATTGCATACACTAATCGTTATAAATATATATGATTAAATACTTGTATTTATATAAATATGCAATATAGTTTTAAATCCCTTCCATGCCCCATTTGCATTCTACCAGTAAATCACATGATAAGGGAGACAACTCCATGTGTTTTATTTCGATAAGAATATTAAATAGTCGGACCCTGCTTTACGAATAGTTGACTATGCTACAGTATCAGAGAGTATCGACTTCAATCTAATATTAAACTTCATTTTTTTTATCACTACCATATTTTAGTTTGCCATTGTATATTATTAGAAGGTTTGTCAGGAAACTTTAATATTCAAAGTAATGGTTTGGGTGTCTAACGGCACTTTTATCAATATTTCCGTTATCGTGGCGGCCAGTTTTATCAATGTCTCCGTTATCGTGGCGGTCAGTTTTATCAATATCTCCGTTATAGTGGCGGTCAGTTTTATTGGTGGAGGAAACATAATGCCTCGGTGATGTAATGTTTAGCGTTTTCGGGGTGGGTGGTGGGTTCGAGTCAAGTTTTCGGGGTGGGTGGTGGGTTCGAGTCAAGTTTTCGGGGTGGATGGTGGGTTCGAGTCAATCCAAAGACTATAAAATTAGAATTTGTTACTTCTCCGCTATGTACACATCATAAACGAGTCAATCCAAAGACTATAAAATTAGAATTTGTTACTTCTCCACTATGTACACATCATAAACCAATCATTTACCAATGAACATGAACAAGTTTTAAACAAAAATTAGATAGCTTTATTGAAGAATGTTTTTTGCTGGGAGGACACAACTGATGGTATAGATATCATTACTTATTTGTAATGTGAATTATTATAGTTATTATACATGTTATATTAAATGTGAATTGATTTATGGCGGTATTTGATAGGCTCTGATCTGGCCGTGCAGTCATTGAACATAAATATGTTTTCCTGGTTTTTTTTTTGTGTGTCTACATGTATCTTTATATCACGGTGTATATTCACAACGACTCCTTTCCGATTAAATTGACGTTCTTGCCTCCTTTCCGGTTCAGAAAACGCAACCTTTCGGAGCTATGTTCAGACAACATGCATTTCAAACTGATTGATATGATAACAAAAGGTATGTAAGACTTTTCTGAGCAGTTCACGGAACATTTCAATCATCATAGTAACTCAAAATAGCTTTAAAAGGGTTAGTTGACCTATCTTCTGGACGAAATCTGTGACACTGTAAACGGTGAGGTGAGTGTGTCGTACATAAATCACTTTAATGTTCAAAATATGAGACAGACAATTAAATAACCACCCTTATTTTGCAATCTAGTACCGTCTTGTTATACATTCGTATTTTGTCGATTCATTTTTTTCAGTAAATTTCCGAAAAATTGGTGATTTATAAAAATCAAAGAAACGCCTCTTTTCCGATCAGTCGAATATAGCATCTATTCTGGAAACGATTCCTTTCAGAAGTTGAATCGATGATGTTTGAACAATATTATCACGATTGTGAAAACATGTAACGCAGGGGCGGATTCAAGGGGTGGGGGGGGCGCACCCGGCGCGCGCCCCCCTAAAATTGGAAAAAAATATGATTTTTTTGCGTAAAATCGTGATTTTTCACACGAAATACCCCAAAAATTTTTGCGCCTCCCTCCGCTCGGCGCGATTTTTTTTAAGTGCGCCCCCTCTAACTTGAAATCTTGGATCCGCCCCTGTAACGTGACAAAGTCAAGAAAAAAGTCACACAAATAATACAGAACAATTAAAGACAAACCCAGAAAAGACAAAGAAAACTAAAATATTAATATGAAAATGAGAGCATCGGACATGCCCAATGACATGTCTAAAAATGCTAAAACACCAACTTAATAGGCATACAAAGGCGTTAGGGGATATAATAATTTCACTGTAAAGACAGTAAACTCTATTTTCGATATAAATTGTTAGCCCCTCGGTTTATCTGTTGCGTTTAAGGGTAGAATGGTCACTGGGTTTTTCATGATTGATTTCTGTCTCATTTTTGAACTGATTAAACATGAAGCGGAAGAAAAAAAAGACTTTGGATACACCCTCCTAAAAGAGTGAAATTGTCAAAAGACCAGAATGAATCAACAGAATCAAGAGAATAAACAACAACTAATACACAAACGACAACTCCTATGAACCCCCCAAATTATAGAATTTCAATTTACAATAGCCCATGGAGTAGTGCAGGTTGCAATTGGCCCAGTGGTTTCTGATGAGAAGATTTAGATGTGACGGACGACGGACGTCAAGTGATGGCAAAAGCTCACATGGCCTTTGGCCAGGTGAGCTAAAAAGGGTGCACTCGACTCGCAGTCGCAAGTGATAAAGTTTACCAGTTGCTTGCCCATGGTCGGTGGTTCTCTCCGGGTACTCCGGCTTCCTCCACCACTAAAACTGGTCGCCATGATATAGCTGAAATATTGTTGAAAGTGGCGTTAAACCACCAAAAATCGAACTATTTTTTTCTTAAATCTACACACTGAAATGTTGTAAAGTAAATCCATGAAATCGTATGCAAGTCGAACAATGAATGGTTATCTGAAAAGAATCGTTTCCATGCTCTGAAAGGAGGCGTTCTATACTTGTTTTACAATAATCGCACTTTATGTACATGCAAACTTTGATATAAACCTATTATCTATTTCAATGGAACTGTTATTGTCTTAAAATTGTTGTGTAATTGGTTTTGATAGACATGTTACTCGAGAAACATCACGTTTTTTAAATTTTCCTTCTTGGTGTTGCGTAGATATGTAACAAATATGTTTTGTGCGCTGAAAATAAAATCATCATGGCCCAGTGAGATGACGTAGGATCTTAATTCGATTTTTTGTATGTATATTGTGTTCCGTCATCTATGTTTTCAGTCACTAAATATGACAATTAAAAGATAAATTGACAAAACGTACTCACCGTCTGTTGTGAAAATAAATCAAAAGTCGTAATGGAAGCGTTTCCTGAATCGGAAAGGAAGCAAGAACGCCGATTTAATCGGAAAGGAGTCGTTATGAATATACACCGTGTATATGTCTCCAATCATTTCAATCATTGTATTAAATTGTTTGACCCTTGTGGGACTTTAATTGGCAATAAAAAAAATCTTATTCTTATTCTTATTCTAAAGGAAAAAAGGGCGAAGACTGGTTGGCTCGGAATCAGAATAATGTGTCCAAGTGGTGCCACAAGTCTATCCGCGAACTGTTGTTTCAGTAAGCTAACACAATAAAAATCCAACCATGAGTGTTGGTCTTGTACAAAGCAGACCTCGTCATCATCTCATTGAAAATTAACTTGTTCTCGCCATGATATAGCTGAAAAATTGCTGAGTTGAACAACAACCTCTCACTCATTGACTCTAGATAATGTCAGATGATTCTGTTTTCTAATTTCCATCGGCATTGCTATCAGATGATCTATATAACATACCTCGCTCATCATGAGTTAAACAACAAATAACTAATCAGCATAAATATTTGATTTTTTTTTGTTTAGGAAAAAAAAAGAGTTGTAATCATATAGTCTTACATTGTATACTTATTTAGAAATGACCTATTGTAGTGGCCATCTTGGATTTCTGATCCATTCACAACAAAGCAAAGATTTTTTATGATAGTAAACTTGGTAAAGGAGCATAATGATTTTTCGTGTAGAGTTGAGAGTCAGTAAATTAACGTCTAGCTTTGTTTTAGAAAACATATTTTATTCATTTTACATCATGGTCCTTTGCTGAACGACATCTTGGATTTACGATCAACATAAAAGCATGCATTTTAGGACAACGATCCCAGACAGATTCAAGCCACATTTTCTCTCAAATTGTTCAGTGTTTTCAGAGTAGAATACTAGTAACATTAAAATAATATTTGTCCGAGTTCGATTCAGGACAATATTATCATCTGAATTGTTCCATTCACAAGACTATGCTCAACTACCAATCAACATTAAGACTAACCCACACATCCTTAATACGACCTGATCCTTCCTGTCCTTGTATTAATACGACCTGATCCTTCCTGTCCTTGTATTAATACGACCTGATCCTTCCTGTCCTTGTATTAATACGACCTGATCCTTCCTGTCCTTGTATTAATACGACCTGATCCTTCCTGTCCTTGTATTAATACGACCTGATCCTTCCTGTCCTTGTATTAATACGACATGATCCTTCATGTCATTGTATTAATACGACCTGATCCTTCCTGTCCTTGTATTAATACGACATGATCCTCCCTGTCCTTGTATTAATACGACCTGATCCTTCCTGTCATTGTATTAATACGACCTGATCCTTCCTGTCCTTGTATTAATACGACCTGATCCTTCCTGTCCTTGTATTGATTTACTTTTAGATGGATGTATTCCCTTATCTCATTATGGTTATCTACGCTTTGACATTACGAATACGATTTCCATAAATTATGGAAAATGTTTACTTTATTTTACTAATGTTATAAGAAACATTAGTAAACTAGTGCCCCGTCTGTCCAATGGATTACTACCACAATACAACCTAAGTTTGTGTGTAGTGTGAAAATGTAGCCAGAGTACAAAAATGTAGGCATCTGCACATCAAGACCCAAGAACAACCAAACTTTCAAAATTTAATTCCAGCTCACACTGCAGAAGTTGTTGTGATGAAAAGTTATGGAACCCCTGCTAGCTGCACCACTCCTTTTCCAAATTTCGAAGTTCAAATAGTCATAATCCTTTAAAAAAAAAACCTCAATGAACTAAAACATCATACCAACATGCACATCTGGATGCTCGGATGTAACAACAGATCAACATTCATTTAATTCTGAGAAGTAATAACTTTATATTTGTAGATCACGAGTTTAAAGTTCAAAGGGCCACAACTCCTAGAAAACTCATTGAACCAGAATATGTTTTTGTACAAAGTTTCATGAAAATTGGACAACATATTTGGTGCCGATTCCTCTAGTCAAATCTTATTGTGTCTACGTCGAAGGAACCAATGGTTTTACTTCATAGTAGCCAAGTATTTGAGTTATCTGGCATAAGTAAAGCTAATGCCAATACAAACGGAATAACATTTTACTTTGAATTATCCGAGTTTGAGATAACGAGGTTAAAACTATAAAATTGACATTTGTTGCTATTCCGAGGAGCATGCAGCATTAAGGAGTAAGAGCAAAGACAGGTTGGCTCAGAATCAGAATAATGTGTCCTAGTGGAGCTACATATGTTTATCAGCAGACTTGTTTCAATGTGCTAGCACAATAAATATCCAACTCTAAGTTTGTTGGTCTAGTACAAAGCAGACATTATCTTCTAGAATGTAACTTGTTATCACCATGATATAGCTTTGTAAAAAAAATTGATTACCACAGGGATAGCAGCGTAACAGCCATGCTTCAGGTCCTTAAGTGGCAGCCTCTAGCAGACAGACATAGGGACCAACGATTGATCCTGCTCTATAAGATCATCAATGGCCTGTTGGCAATCCCCGCCGATCAACACATTCAGCCAAACCCGAGACCCTCGAAAAATAGACACACAAAGACATTATTAATTCACATCTGTAACACTGACATTTACAAACACTCATTTATACCAGTTCTACTATTGATTAGAATTCTTTACCTGAAGCTACAGTTACCAGCAAAACAGTGGACAGACTTAAAGCAGCTCTCCTGAAGCTACAGTTACCAGCAAAACAGTGGACAGACTTAAAGCAGCTCTCCTGAAGCTACAGTTACCAGCAAAACAGTGGACAGACTTAACGCAGCTCTCCTGAAGCGCGACTAAGAACTTGCATGCGCACACACCCCTGAAGGACTTTTACTCGTAATTGAGTTAATCTTCAGTAACCATACAGATAGCTGAACAATTGCTCACTTGGCATTAAACAACAATCACTCACTCATATTATCTTATTTTATGTATCTCACATGAGTTTCTTTTAATGGAGAGTATAGTAGATATATTTATTACTGTCATATGAATTGAAGATATCTTGTCACTCAAAAAGACCATTGATTTTTTGGAAAGTAGACTTAGATCTAAATCTAGCGAATTTGTTCCTTTTAACCTAAATGTAATTGTCTACTAGTATCAAATAGATTCTACCTTCTTACTTACTTAGTAGTGTATTAACTACAAACATTTACTGACCTTGGTTTAACCTAAATGTAATTGTCTACTAGTATCAA